>JAFMOD010000303.1:513681-535039 GCA_019802435.1 Corydoras maculifer | reverse complement strand
GTGTGTGTGTGTGTGTGTGTGTGTAAGAGAGAGTTTGTTTAAGAGAGAGTGTGTGTGTGCGCTCATCATCACGATCATTCAGGAGTCTTGTCCACCTGCTCCATCAGATCATCATTGCAGTGATGCTGCAGCGGTTCTTGTTATGGTTCCTGGAGCGGTTCTTGTTCCGGTTCCTGGAGCGGTTCCCCTCAGCATCCCTTTGCCGCTCCGTGGTTGGAGGGTTGACGTGTTGCTCTGCTTATAGAACATGAGCTCCACGCTCTGCTGAACGCGTTAGCTGAACGTTCTGTTTGAAGCCACTTATTAGTCGTGGAAAGTTGTTATGAAGTTTACATTTCCAGATGTTTCTGCTCTGTGCCACATGTTCTCACTGAGCATCACTTCTTTAAAGGGAAGGCCCAATTCCTGTAACTGTTTTCTCCGCACGGCTGAGTGGCGTGTGTGTGTGTGTGTGTGTGTGTGTGTGTGTGTGTGTGGCTTCGTTCGAACACTACGTCAGTGTGCAGCGTGCAGGGTCCTGTTTATCTCCACCTTCTGAAGTACCTTGACACACACATACAAACACACACACAGAGACACACACACAGAGACACACACAGAGACAGACACACACACACACACACACGGAGACAGACACACACACACACACACACACACACCAACCACAGACTATACACACACAAATTCAGAGCCACTCATGAGTGTAAGGAGTTGTTGACCAAGGGCTTAATGATGTTATGGTACTCTACTTTGTGTGTGTGTGTGTGTGTGTGTGTCTGTCTCCGTGTGTGTGTGTGTCTGTCTCTGTGTGTGTCTCTGTGTGTGTGTCTCTGTGTGTGTGTTTGTATGTGTGTGTCTCTCTGTGTGTGTGTCTCTGTGTGTGTCTGTTTGTCTCTGTGTGTGTGTCTCTTTGTGTCTGTGTGTCTGTGTGTCTCTGTGTGTGTGTCTCTGTGTGTGTGTATCTGTGTGTGTCTCTGTGTGTGTGTCTGTGTGTATATGTGTGTCTGTGTGTGTGGTTTTATTGATGTATAGTTATATAAATCTTTTGCTTTTGTAACAGTTGATCCTCTATAATCACTGAAAACAAAGGCAATTCTCTCCAGAGACAAGTGTGTGTGCGCATATGTGTGTATCCGTGTGTGTGTGGGTGTGCGCATGTGTGTCTCTGTGTCTCATGTGTGTGTTTGTTTTTAGCGGGGTTCATTGGCTTCAGAAAGTTTATTGTGAGGTAGAAATGTAAAATCCTGTATGAAATGGTTCATTCTGTGATTTTTAAACTAATGACAACCCGTTAGTTGCCCCCACACTGATGGTTCTGAGGCCCCGTGATAAGGTCTGATCTGTAAACTGAGCAACAAAAAAAAAAAACACGACCAGATCTCCAAATAACTTTCTATTTACTGTCACTGATTTCAGCCAAACATTTTTTATTTACATCTTTCGTTTGCAAAATAACCAAAAAAGGAGAAGTGTCTGAGAACCGCGGGCACGCTGACGGTGAGTCAGTACGACCCCCGGGTGTGGATCACAGTTTATAAAACCTTTTTTTTTTTTTTTTTTTTTTAGCGCAGCTGGCTTTCATTTTCTAATTCTTCTTTCCAAAATGCGAATTCTTTGAGATTCTTGTTTACGTCTTGCGTGTGCTGCTGCTTTCATCTCTTTGTACGAATGTTTGATGATGTTCGATGATGTGTGAAGTCAGAGGACTGTCCGGTGCTTTGTTGTGTACAGTGAGGTCGGTTTAGGATCGATGTCCTGTTGTAGAAACTCGCTCTACAGCTGTTTTCTGGACTCTGTGATTTAATTTAGATTAATACTTTATAAATGATTTGTGTTTGTGTTTTATTTCAGTGTCGTGTTGTAAAGGAACTGTGCTTTGAGCGGCTGATCTGTGAAACCTGCTGGACTCGGTCATGGCACACCTCCGGTCCGTGTTAACCCTGCTACTGATTCTCTACAGCTCAGCATCAGCAGGTACAGATATCTTTATTACTGCCTCCTTCATTTACATTTGTTTCTCTATCACTTATGGTTAGGAACTGTAGGTCGGTACAGCGTGAGGGACCGAAGGTCGCAGTAGCATGAGGTATCGGGGGTCGGTACAGCCCGGGGACCGGTGGTCGGTATAGCTTGAGGGATCTGGGGGTCGGTACTTTGCGAGGGACCGGGGGTCGGTACAGCGTCAGGAACCGTTGGTCGGTACAGCTTCAGAGATCTGGGGGTCGGTACAGCTTGAGGGATCTGAGGTCGGCACTTTGTGAGGGACCGGGTTCGGTACAGCTTGAGGGATCTGGGGGTCGGTACTTCGCAAGGGACCGGAGGTTGGTACAGCGTGATCCACTGCAGTGTAAATTTACCGTCACATTAAAGGAGTTTATTTAAATTTTTGGATCCATCAGAGAAATCACACGGTGTGTGTGTGTGTGTGTGTGTGTGAGGTGAGGACCCCCAATTTACAGAGCGTCTCAGTTATCAAAGGAAAAAATCAGGCACTTTTTAATTTTTAATCTAAAACTAAACTAAAGAACAACAGACCTCCCAGAAAAAACACAAATATACACCGGGTTCTAAACCTGGGTTCCATCAAAGGAACACAGAGAGCTGGACTCCGCTTCGGATCGAATCGGAACCCCCCCCCCCCATCAGACAGCGGTGCTTAAACTGATCTGGATTAAGGTGTAATCCGAGGTTTGATGAAGCCTCAGGTTGGGAAGATGTTTCTGTTGAACACTGATCTGAGCTCAGTCTGATTCACGCTGGATTCCGCCGACACGTCTGCGCTCTGAGTAAGGATCTTGTTTTGGTCCTGATTCCACTTGTTTTTGGAAATTCATAACTTATCTAATCTGCTGCATCAATGTTTTGGCCGGCGTTCGGTTCCACATGGCGTGAGTCAGACAGAGTGGGCTTTTTTTTGTTCTTTTTGGCTTTGTTTTTTTGAGTTGTGTTGCTTAATATCGTTTGGGGCTCAGACTTCAGCGCTGAGATTAGATATCCTCATTAAGTGACGGGGTTTTTTTTTTTTCTTTTTTTACAGGTTCCAAAAAGTTTCCCCCAAAAAGTTTTTAAGAAGTTAAAAGCCTCCTATGGTAAAAAAAAAAAAATTGTGGTGCAGAAAATAAAGACCTGGAGACGGACGCTTGGTGAATTTAAAATTGGCTTTGATTGCACCCTTTAATCCAACTTCACCTTCAGCTGCTTCACTTTACAATATTCAAGTTAAATCCTAGGGTGGCACGGTGGCTTAGTGGTTTAGCATGTTTTCCTCTCAACGCTGGGGGTTCCCTGGGTGGAGTTTCCATGTTCTCCCCGTGTCCGCGTGGGTTTCCTCCGGGTTCTCCGGTTTCCTCCCACAGTCCAAAAACATGGATCAAGGCCAATTGAATTCTCCAAATTGCCCCATATAGAGTGTGTCTGTGTGAGTGAGTGTGTGCCCAGTGATAGATTGGCGCCCTGTCCTGGGTGTATCTGACCAGCACCAGAAACGTTCTCCCCTGGATGGGCAAGGGGGAACCCCCGCCCCCCTAATAGAGGATAAAGCGGAAGATAATAAATGGAAGTTAAATCCTTTCATACACACACACACACACACACACTCTCGAGCACTTACACACCTCCACCTTTAGTTTGTAACACAGCACAGTGTTTGGGACTGGGGGTCGGCACAGCGGGACCATGGTTCAGGACCGGAAGGCCGGGGGTTGGCACAGCGTTTGGGAACAGGGGGGTCGGCAGAGCATTTGGGACCGGGGGGTTGGCACAGCGTTGGGAAACAGGGGGGTCGGCAGAGCATTTGGGACCGGGGGGTTGGCACAGCGTTTGGGACCGGGGGGGTCGGCAGTGCGTTAGGGAACAGGGGGGTCGGCACAGCGGGCCCGTGCTTCGGCACCAGGGGGCCGTGGGTTCGGCAAAGCGTTTGGGAACGGGGGTGTCAGCAGAGCGTTTGGGACCGGGGGGTCGGCACAGCGGGCCCGTGGTTCAGCGTTTGGGACCGGGGGCCAGTACAGCACAAGGGGTCATGAGATGGCACAGTGTGAGGGATCAGGGCTGTGCAGCGTTCTGGTGTACCTCTTTATTAACACCGGTGTGTTTGCCCTCCCTCCGGGGCATTAACGTATCCGCTGCATCGGCGCTCGGTTTTCAGCGCTACACTGCAGAGTCGCTCCGGCAGCCAGGTGTTCGCTCGCGGTGCAGGCCAAAAGTGTCGCAGACAGGATGCTGCAGGAACAGGCAGCGCGGTCGCGTGGTCTGATTGCTGCCTTTTTTCCGCCGCTGTCATCACTCCATCCGTTTCATTTCCTCACGTCTAAATCCGGGTACCTCGGGTTCTGGACGCTTCCAGCGACGGATGAAGTTACTGCAGCCGCATCCAGAAACGCTATGACAACCACACCGTCATGTCACACACAATCACAAACCGAGCTTGATGAGTTAAGCGTTGAGGATCTCCATGACGCCCTGACCTCATCCCCACTGAGGACATTTCTGAATAAGGTCTGACCTCAGTCCCAAACATTACATTTAGTCATTTAGCAGACGTTTTTATCCAAAGCGACTTACAAATGGCGGCATGGTGGCTTAGTGGTTTAGCATGTTCTCCCCTCAGCGCTAGGGATTCCCGGTTCGAATCCCCATCTGGGTGGAGTTTCCATGTTCTCCCCGTGTCTGTGTGGGTTTCCTCCAGGTTCTCCGGTTTCCTCCCACAGTCCAAAAACGTGGACCAAGGTCAATTGAGTTCTCCAAATTGCCCCATATAGAGTGTGTCTGTGTGAGTGAGTGTGTGTCCAGTGATAGATTGGCGTCCCGTCCTGGGTGTAGCTGCCCAGCGCCCGAAACGTTCTCCCCTGGATGGCATGGGGAACTCCCCCGCGACCCTAATAGAGGTTAAAGCGGAAGATAATGGATGGATGGACTCAGAAGTTATGCAGAAAACCAACTACACTCAAACCTGATTGTTATTTGATGCTGTGCCCCCCCCCCCCCTTTTAAAAAATGTTCATTCATTCATTATCTCCCGCTTTATCCTCTATTAGGGTCACGGTGGGGTTCTCCATGCCCATCCAGGGGAGAACGTTTCGGGCGCTGGGCAGATACACCCAGGACAGGGCGCCAATCCATCGCTGGGCACACACTCACTCACTCAAACACACTCTACATGGGGCAATTTTGGAGAACTCAATTAACTTGATCCATGTTTTTGGACTGTGGGAAGAAACCGGAGAACCCGGAGGAAACCCACGCGGACACGGGGAGTACATGGAAACTCCATCCAGATGGGGATTCGAACCGGGAATCCCTAGCGCTAAGAGGCGAACGTGCTAACCACTAAGCCACCGTGCCGCCCCCTTTTAAAAAATATTTTTAATAAGTTTTTTTATTTTATTTAATTAATTAATTTTTTTACAACAGGTATTTGTTAAAGAGATGCGTCTTCAGTAGTTTCTTAAAACTGTTTAGTGATTCTGTCTTATGGACAGAGTTGGGGAGATCGTACTATCATGTTGCAGTCATGAACGCCACGGAGTGAGAATCAGCTCCTCGGTGAGGTGGAACCATCCGGCGGCAATCATCACTGGAGCGAAGTAAACGAGTCGGAGTGTATTTTGAAAAGATAGAGTGAAGGTAGGACGGGGAGGATCCAGAAATGGTTCTGTAGATCAGAGTCAGTGACTTGTACTGAATGCAGCAGCTACAGGGAGCCAATGGAGGGAATGTTCCAAACCGTATGTCACTGGATCCTCTGGTACTTTAAGATATCCCTGATATCGCTACATTTAGCTTTGTTGTGCAGTTACATTACACTTTCGGACCACACACACACACACACACACACACACACACTCACACACACACTCGTGAACCTGGCTCCCCGAAGGTTTTCGGGCTGAAACCCTGCAGCCTCCGTTCTGATGTAATGAAGCGATGGACGTGAGGGAAACGCGCAGCGTTGTCATGACGACTGACTCCAAACACCGACAGAAAAGCCAGACGTGGCTGTGAAAGTTAAAGTGTTTGTTTAGTCTGAAAACATCGCAAGTTTTACGTTCAGAGATCCACTCCAGCTTTCCGTCCCGAACCCGGGTTCGAACACGTCTGACCCGCCATGTCCCGCATCGTACATGCTGGGCTCCCACAATGCAATTCAGTTTGAGAGTGAAATCACGGTTGAAGTTAGATTTAAGTTCGGGTTTGGGGAAAAAAAAGAAAAAAAAAAACTGATGAATGATGTGAAGTCCTCACAATGCTTGACAAGAAAAGTGTGTGTGTGTGTGTGTGTGTGTGTGTGTGTGTGTGTGTGTTTCAGAGCATTGCACAACTAAACCATGGGGCTAAAGGAAGGGAAAGCATCCGAGCTGAGGGAGAGAGCAGGAGAGAGTGGGAGAGAGAGAGAGAGAGAGAGAGAGAGAGGAAAGGAAATGAACAGCAGAAACTAAATGGAAAAATAATGTTATTGTGCAGCGACGGACATCAAAACACATTGACCAAAACTGACACACACACACACACACACACAGACACACAGACCGGAAGACACACACATGCAGACAGAGACACACACACAGGCAGACAGAGAGACACACAGAAAGAGAGAGACACGCGCAGACAGACACATGCAGACAGACAAACACACACCGATTGACACACACACACACACCCACGCAAACAGACACATGCAGACAGAGAGACACACACACACATGAAGACAGACACATGCAGATAGAGAGACATACACACACATGCAGACAGAGAAAGAGACACACACACACACATGCAGACAGAGAAAGAGACACACACACACACATGCAGACAGAGAAAGAGACACACACACACACACATGCAGACAGAGAGACACACAGACAGAGAGAGAGACACACACACGCAGACAGACACATCCAGACAGAGAGACACACGCAGAGACACAGACACGCAGATACACATGCAGACAGAGCGACACACAGACCGATGTCTGTCGCTGGCTTTTCACATGTAGACAGAGAGAGAGATACACACACATGCAGACAGAGACACACACAGACAGAGAGATACACACACACGCAGACGGACACATGCAGACAGAGAGACACACAGACAGAGAGAGAGAGAGAGAGAGACACACACACACACACACACACACAGACACACATGCGGACAGAGAGACACACAGATAGAGAGAGAGAGACACTCACACGCAGACGGACACATGCAGACAGAGAGACACACAGACAGAGAGAGACACACACACGCAGACGGACACATGCAGACAGAGAGACACACAGACAGAGAGAGAGAGAGAGAGAGAGAGACACACACACACACAGACACACATGCGGACAGAGAGACACACAGACAGAGAGAGAGAGACACACACGCAGACGGACACATGCAGACAGAGAGACACACAGTGGGGTTTTAGTGATTAGGGATTGCAGTTACCGATGATGAGGCGCAGAGACAGTGATCGAATACTGCAGAGGAATTCAGGGAACCTAAAGCAGATGTTTCCAGCTGTTTGTTATGTTCTTTACCCTGAGAAGCTTCAGGACGTTCTCATGGTCCAGCTTCAGCTTCAGCTTCATCAGCTTCAAATACGACCATGTTCTCCAGCGGAGGTTTAGATTCACACTCAGCCTCGTCAGCGGGATCAGACAGTCTCAGTCCAGGGCTCATGGGTCAGAGGTCATCAGTTATACCAGGCACCACCACGCTTTGAACTGTGGAGAAAACACACACAGACATGGGGAGAACATACCAAATTAACATTACCTACATGGCTGTAGGTTCTGTGACGGTATTTAGTCGCCAATAGGATCCCCCCCCCATGAACAGAAATGGTTCTATTCATAGTGCAGCACAGTGGTTGGCATGTTCTCCTCTCAGCGCTGAGGGTCCAGGTTCGAATGTTGATCTGAGTGGACTTTCATGTTCTCCCCGTGTCTGTGTGGGTTTCCTCCGGGTTCTCCGGTTTCCTCCCACAGTCCAAAAACATGGATTCAAGGTGAATTGGCTGCTCTAAATTGCCCCCATATAGTATGTGTGTCTGTCTAAGTGAGTGTATGCCCAGCTGACACAGATTGATGTCCTGTCCTGGGTGTATCTGCCCAGCGCCTGAAACGTTCTCCCCTGGATCGGCATCGGGAACCCCCCCCCACCCCCCACCCCCCACCGAGTCTAGCAGAAGATAATGGATGAATGAGTTTTATGCATAGAAAACAAAAGTCATGTTCTTTATCTGGTCCTCATGATTCTCATCTTCAGCTTTTGAACCATTTAACACACACCAACACCCAAAACCCAACACACACACCCAACACACACCAACACCCAACACACACCAACCACCCGGCTCCAGATCCAGATCCCAGACAAACCTGCAGCTCCGATGAAATGAGTTGTGGAAAAGAATGGGCCAGAAATTAAATGTAGCATAACTGTGCCATAAATAATCTTTATTGTTTATCTGTGTGGTTCCAGCACACACACACACACACACACAAACACACACACACACACACACATAAACCAATGCAGCTGCACCACTCACCCTCACTCTGACCTTTATCCTAATAATCATGGAAGGTTTGAGGGCATAATAAAATAAACTGTAGCACCGATGCCGGTCTATAACGGGGGGGTTATTTATCTCTCTCTCTCTCTCTCTTCACGGAAACACCCTGCTCGCACCGGTCCGTGTTTGGGAATGCGTCTAATCTAGACGGCTGTCTTTTTATATCCTGTTCCCGTGGCAGCTTTCGCCGTTACCCCTCTGCGTTGTGTCAGGGGTCCTGCATCGTTCCACCAAACGCGTCGAGCAGAGCCGAGTCCTGCAGGCAGTTTGTGTCGTGCGTGAAGGAACGTTGTCAGCATCTTAATCAGCCAATAGAATCCGACCCGTTCTCCTCCACCCCTTCCAGTTTACAACGGCACTTTGGTGAGAGATTGGGAGAACATGTTAAAGTACAGTGATGATAATGTGTGCCTTGTTGATGTAAAAGTCTTTATTTAAGGAGCAGTTTGAACAAGGTCTTTTACCAAGCAACTTTATGGAACCTTAAAGGGTGGAGTTTCCATGTTCTCCCCATGTCCGCGTGGGTTTCCTCCGGGTTCTTCGGTTTCTTCCCACAGTCCAAAAAACATGGATCAAGGTCAATTGAATTCTCCAAATTGCCCCATATAGAGTGCGTCTGTGTGAGTGTGTGTCCAGCGATGGATTGGCGTCCTGAACCCATGGTCCGTACAGTTCCTGCTCCAGCGCCACATCTGTCTCAGGAACCAATCAGAACCAGATATAAACCAAGTGTGTGAGTGAGCTGCATTTACACGGACAGCACCCTTTATGCACTCGGGGCCTAATCCGTACCACAAATCCTCACACTGTCTCAGGGAATGGGGGGGGGGGGGTGCTCGGACACTGAGAGTGTGAGGTCATAGTTTTAAATCTGTGGGAAGTCAAGAGCAGGAGGCTGGGTTCTCCTCACATCTGTGAGCTTCACACTGTTTATTCTGAAACTGTTTATATATACAATACATCAGCGTTTATTCAGGTGTGTGTCAGTGTGTGTGTGTCAGTGTGTGTCAGAGTGTGTGAACCACCACGCCCATGTAAGATCATTTAGAAGATGCTCCTACAGTAATCGCCTCACAAGCTGTAAGAGCTGTAAGTGCCGGGATAGGCTCCAAAGTTATTTTCTCATGTCCTATGAATGAAGTTATCATGTTGAGTTTGTGCAGAGTGCTTTTTTTTTTTTTGCAGCTTGTGTTTGACCTGTTTGCACTTCTGGTTTGTGATTGGACGATTGGGCTCTCAGTAAATGAGCCTAGATGATGTCATAATGTGGGATGAACCCTGTAGGGGTTAAACTCTCCCCCACACGGTGGACTCGAACAGCTGTTGGTCCGTGTGCAGAAAAAATCTGTCATTATTTCCTCTGGTAAAAAATGGGGCATCCCCTACACACACACACACCCAAAGACACATACACACACACACACACACACACACTAACACCTGGTACTAACAGGGCAGTAATCTGCTTTTCCACAATGTAATCTAGTCCGGTTTTTAAAGTGAAAGCTGATCGCTGGGTAACAGGATTCCGGATTCTCTAACAATCAACTGCCATCTAGTGGCCAAATTACAGAACACAGTTTATTAAAACAGTGTAACAGGTTTAGTGATGCTCTCTGTTTATATTAATCTGTATTTTATGATTTAAAATAATGTATCGTATATCACGCATGGATACGAATGTAAAGCGCTCAGAGGTGTGTGTTATTGTCAATAATGTCACTGCTGGATAAATGGCTCAGCCAATCAGATTTAAGGAGCTATTTGTTTTATTCATTCATACATTATCTTCCGTTTTGTCCTATATTTGGGTCGTGGGGGGGGTTCCCTATGCCCATCCAGGGGCGAACGTTTCGGGCGCTGTGCAGATTACACCCAGGACAGGCAATTTGAAAAACTTAATTGACTTGATCCATGTTTTTGGACTGTGGGAGGAAACCGGAGAACCCGGAGGAAACCCACGCGGACACGGGGAGAACATGGAAACTCTACCCAGATGGGGATTCAAACCGGGAATCCCTAGTGCTGAGAGGAGAACATACTAAGCCACCGTGCCGCCCTCTGTTTAGATTCATCTGTATTTTATGATTTAAAATAATGTATGGTATATCACGCATGGATACGAATGTAAAGCGCTCAGAGGTGTGTGTTATTGTCAGTGATGTCACGGCTGGATAAATGGCTCAGCTTTAAGGAGCTATTTGTTTTATTATGGTCTATAATTACTGGAGTAGTTCCGAATGTGTTCGTCTACGTGTCTGTCCTGTGACTGATGGACAAACTGTCCCGGGGGTTTTTCTGCCTCTCTCACTTTCTCTCAGAGCGAGGCAGACTGTGAGTTCTCTGATGGTGTTACTCATGTCAGAACGCAGATGCTGAGGAACCGAGTTTAAAGTTTGGGCTGTTGTGGTTTTTGGTTTGTCGTGTAATTTCTCTGCTGCAGGTGCGAGAGCAACGACGACCCACTTTAGAAGCTCGGCGGCATAAAGCTCCTCTCACTGTGAGCTGCAGAACGTCCTCAGATCTGTTTTTTTTTTTTAATTCTTCACTGACATGAGTCTGAGAACCATCAGAACATCTTCTCATGTCCTACCGTCTGTACAGCTACTTCACATCCGCTCACACCTCAGGGCCTTAACGTTTCAGCGCTTTAAGTGTGTGTGTGTGTGTGTGTGTGTGTGTCTGGAGAGAGTGCTGGTGTGATCTGCGGCAGCAGACTCTCAGGTTCTTCAGCACATGGAGCACATTTTCTGTGGAGCACATTTTCAGCCGGGTGTTTGTTTCTCGTGTTGAGCTTCATTCTGTTTCCATTGTAGTTTGAAGATAACAAAACAAACACTTCATTTCCTTCTATTATAGTAAAAAGGCCGCGTGCTGCATTCTCATGTTCTTCATTGTGTGCCCAACGTTTTTCCTTTTTTTAAACTTAATAATTATAAAATAATGTGGAGCTCAAGATGCTTCTTCTCTGACAGATTTGAAGTTCTGTATAAATATATATCTTAACCCACATCAATCTCTCTCTCTTTCACACACATATATATATATATATATATATATATATATATATATATATATTTATATATATACATATATATAAAGTGAGTAAGAGAGAGAGAGGGAGAGAGTGAGGTGGGTTAAGATACTGAAAGAGAGAAGAAGGTTGTAGGAGTTTAAAGATGAGGTTAGAGATAAAAGACTCACTAAATGTGAAAGGAACGAAACAAATGAACAAATTTCATCATACAGTGTGTGTGTGTGTGTGTGTGTGTGTGTGTGTGTGTGTGTGTGTGTGTGTGTAAAACAGTGAAGTTAAGTCTATTTTGCCTACTGTGCTTACACACAGAGAGGAATCTGTCCTCCACATTTAACCAGTCTATGTGGTGAAAAACACACAAACACACATACACATACACACACACACACACACACCTACCAAGTACTATGGCTGAAGTGCCCTTGGTTAAGTACTTGGTAGGACTGGGAATTGAACCAGAAACCTTAAGGTCTGTGCACCTGTCAGTCTCTGTAGGGGGTGTGGTCTGTGCACCTGTCAGTCTCGGTAGGGGGTGTGGTCTGTGCACCTGTCAGTCTCGGTAGGGGGTGTGGTCTGTGCACCTGTCAGTCTCAGTAGGGGGTGTGGTCTGTGCACCTGTCAATCTTGGTAGGTGGTGTGGTTTGTGCGCCTGTCAGTCTCGGTGGTGGGTGTAGTCTGTACACCATCAGTCTCGGTAGGGGGTGTGGTCTGTGTATCTGTCATTCTCAGTAGGGGGTGTGGTCTGTGCACCTGTCAGTCTCAGTAGGGGGTGTGGTCTGTGCACCTGTCATTCTCAGTAGGGGGTGTGGTCTGTGCACCTGTCAGTATCAGCAGGGGGTGTGGCCTGTGCACCTGTCAGTATCAGTAGGAGGTGTGGCCTGTGTATGTCAGTCTCAGTAGGGGGTGTGGTCTGTGCACCTGTCACTCTCAGTAGGGGGTGTGGTCTGTGCACCTGTCAGTCTCAGTAGGGGGTGTGGTCTGTGTCAGTCTCAGTAGGGGGTGTGGTCTGTGCACCTGTCAGTCTCAGTAGCGGGTGTGGTCTGTGCACCCGTTCTTTGGGTTTTGGGTTCAGTCTGTACTTTTTTGTGATTTAATTCTGTTATTATTCAAATCCGAGCGGCGCTTGATCCATATTTATGTAACCGCCGTTCCTCATTAATCATCCCTCACACCGCTCCACAGACACTGCCCTTATTTAGCCATACCATCAAAATGGACATTCCTGCGCCTGCGTCTCACACGCCTGTCCTGAGCTTAGAACATCGAGAACCTTCAACCGCCATCATACTCACATCGTTCTGTCATCACGCCGAGCTCCAGTCCGCTCAAGAACGCGCAGAACCTGGGGGGGGGCTTCCAGCTGATGGTTCTCACCACAGAATAGAATAGAATAGAAAGCCTTCATTGTCATTATACCCCGCCTACACAGTATACATTGTACAACCATATTTAAGCTCCTCCTTAAAGTGCACATGGTGTATTATATATTACACCACACGCTGCATCTGCAAGGCAACCAGCATTGTGGATGAAAACACTCACCCCTCACACACACTCTTTGAACTCCTGCCTTCTGGAAAAAGGTACCGGAGCGTCCGGGCCAACACTTCCAGACTGCGAAACAGTTTCTTTCCTCAGGTCATCAGACTCTTGAACAATTGACCAAGCATCAACATATCAGCTGGTAGCATGTTTGCACACACCTTTGTGCACATCTTTGCACCTTTTGCACCTTTTACACATTATAAAGAACTGCCGAAATTACAAACTCTTTAAGAATTTTTTTAAATCAAGGACATTTTTTTTCCTGGCACATGTGCCTCACACCACTAGGAGGCCACCAGCACTGTTACCTCTCCACTCAATGTTAACTGTTTCCAATAACCAAACTCAGGGTTTACTTTCATACCATACTTGAATGTTTATTGTAATGTATATCGTCCTGTATTTATTGTAATCCTTGTGTTTGCACACGTGCACTTTATGTTGATTGTGTAGTGGCTGTTATGTGTAGCACCTTGTTCCTGGGGAACGCTGTCTTGTTCCACATATACTGTACTGTACTTTATATTGTTGAATGACAAATAAAATACTTGAATATAAATAGGAAAAAAAACAATAGAAAAAGACATTAAGAAAAAAATGTATTGTGCAAATAGACATGTAATGTGTAACCAATAATGTGCCAAATAGAGCAGGTTCCCGTTTAATATTGTGATGGTTTGGGGACAGAAGTTGTCCCTGAATCTATATGTTTTGGCCTGTATGGACCTGTAGCGTCTGCCAGAAGGCAGCAGGTTGAAAAGGTAGAAGCTGGGGTGGGTATTGTGACCCACATGGACAGGTCCTCAGGATGTTCGGAGGACAACCGGTCACTGTTTATTCTTAAATGTTCTCCTCAAATCCTAAAAACGAACGGGTTCGGTGTTTCTGATGGAACCAGCGAGCCTGTGGCGCTTGATGTCTCAGTGAAACTGGAAGTCATGGATATTTAAGAGAGCAGGAACGCTAACGCCGATGAGTTAATGCTTCGGTTTGGTTGAGTTTTTCGGGAGATTTGAGGGCTGTGGTTATTTCAGATGTAAGAGAAGCATTCTGTTTGAACATGTCTATGTAAGGAGAGAGGGAGAGAGAGAGACTTTTGTGTAATAAAGAAGGGAGTATGAAGTACATGAGTGGGAGACCCTTCTGGACCTCCGCCTCCCTCCTGAACGTATGCTCTTATTTATTACCTCATTCGTCAGTTGGTTACAGGGGAGTTGCAGAAAGAACAACAGTGCGTGAGTCGGCGCTTTCGGTTATCTTACCTGCGTCTCTGATAACCCGCATCACGGGTCGTCTCGCCTCTCAGAACTCTTTGTATGGCGTTGCAGTTTCAGAGATAAGAACCCGAGCGTGGCGTTCCTGAGCACATCGGAGATTGCGGATTTATCCACACTCGGTGCCATCATAATTGGGAATGTTCTGTTGTCGGATTTACCAACAGTCTTCATTCCCCCGAAATGGGTCAATTTTTTTTTTTTTTTTTGTCCTGCAACATGAAACCAAATAATTCATAGTTTCACTTCATAAATTTGGCTGAACAGCACTTAATTAATTAAGAAATAAAGATAATTTAATTGAAATATTTATTAGGGCGGCACGGTGGCTTAGTGATTTGCACCTTCGCCTCAAAGTGCTGGGTGGAGTCTCTATGTTCTCCCCGTGTCTGGGTGGGGTGTGTCATCTAGGTTCTCCGGTTTTATCCCACAGTCCAAAAACATGGATCAAGGTCAATTGAATGCTTCAAATTGCCCCATATGGAGTGTGTCTGTGTGAGTGAGTGTGTGCCCCGATCGATTGGCGCCCTGTCCTGGGTGTGTCTGCCCAGCACCCCTGGATGGGCATGGGGACCCTTGTAGAGGATTAAGCTGAAGATAATGAATGAATATTCCATCCATTATCTTCCACTTTATCCTCTATTAGGGTCGGGGGGGGGGTCCCCATGCCCATCCAGGGGAGAACGTTTTGGGCGCTGGGCAGATACAACCAGGACAGGACGCCAATCAATCTCTGGACACACACTCACTCACACAGACACACTCTATATGGGGCAATTTGGAGAATTCAATTGACCTTGATCCATGTTTTTCGGACTGTGGGAGGAAACCGGAGAACCCGGAGGAAAGCCACGTGGACACGGGCAGAACATGGAAGCTCCACCCAGATTGGGATTCGAACCCAGAATCCCCAGCGCTGAGAGGAGAACATGCCAACCACTAAGCCAGCGTGCCGCCATGAATGAATATTAATTAAGGTTTCCGTCCTAAAATCAATTAAAATCAGGAAACTAATGACTTTTGTAACTTTGTTATTCTGGTTTCTTTGTGTTGTTAATTAATTTAATTTAATTAAAAAATATATATATATAATTTTTTTCCTCATTAATTGAATTTGTGGTAAAAATATGTAAATCAAACTGAAGAACATGTTAAATATTTATTTTTATTACATTTTGTTTTTATTGTTTTGATTCCAGCGAATAGCTTAGGAACCGTGAAGACGTCCTGGACGCGTTGGCGCGCCGCCGGTTTCTAAGGGCCCGTGTTTGTTTGTGTTACAGGTCCGCTATCTCCCAGCTCGTGTGATCCGCGGCCTGTGGGTGTAGGTCACCCGGTGCAGGCGCTGATGAAGAGCTACGCCGCTCTATCAGGATGTGGCAGCCGGGGAACCGCCAGCCTGGAGCAGGAGGTGCACGTCATCAACCTCCGATACACCAGCGCCGAGCTGGCGGCAGAGAAACCAGAGGTGAGTGTCGAGCCCAAGAACTCCGACCTCGCGGCTGTCTGTTAGCCGGAGCTGGGGGGTGGAGCCTGTAGGTGGAGGTTCCTCAAGAATCCCGACGTTCTGCCGGCGTCTTGTTTGTGTCGGTTACGAAGGTTTTGCAGAATTTACGCGTCCTCTGATGAGGTGGGCTGGGAACGTCTGTGGTGCAGACAGGGTGGGTCGTTCACGGTGGTGGTGGGGGTGCGTGGGTGGGGGGGTGGGTGTAGGAACCGCACGCGGTCTCTGCAGTAAGACGTGCTGCTGATCGCAAAGCGAATATCGGATGAAGCAATGTTGTAATCACTGGCCGGAGTTGAGCTGACTCCGAAAAACTGGCTTCAGTTTCGTGTTTCCGTCGTTTTGAAAGGTCTGCAGAACACACACGTGCGTGTGCATACACACACACACACACACACACACACACACACACACACACACACACACTGAGTAATTGGTCTAATGGTGAGCAATGACTTTATAGAGGAAAAAGTAGAGCCTGGGGTAAAAGAAAGACACTTCATCAACCTCTCTCTCTCTCTCTCTCTCACTGTGTGTGTGTGTGTGTGTGTGTGTGTGTGTGTGTGTGTGTGTGTGTGTGACATGCACTCGTCCCAACAATAACAGTGGCGTGCTCCAGTCATGGAGGCCAGAACTTGGTGGTTTTGTTCAGAGGGATGGAGATGGAGGAGAGGTGGAGGTTGGGGGGGGGGGTCAGCGATTCGACAAAACAATCACAATATTATTCAAACTCAATCCATAATCTGCCCTGATTTCCTTTTTTTAATACACCCAGGACAGGGCGCCAATCTATCGCTGGGCACACACTCACACACACACACTCTATATGGGGCAATTTGGAGAATTCAATTGACCTGATCCATGTTTTTGGACTGTGGGAGGAAACCGGAGAACCCGAAGGAAACCCACACGGACACGGGGAGAACATGGAAACTCCACCCAGATGGGGATTCGAACCGGGAATCCCTAGTGCGTAGTAGGAGAACATGCCAAATCCCTAGTAGAGAGGAGAACATGCCAAACCACTAAGCCACCGTGCCACCTGAAACTCCATTTAAATGTTTTATTTTCTGTCATTTGCACTCCACTCCATGTTTTACGTGTTTGATTCATACTTAATTTCAGGTTTTCTGTTGTTCATTCCCAATCCACTCCAGATTTTATGTTTTTGTTTCCAATTCCACTTTGGGTTTTATGTTTTTGATTCCCACTCCATTCCGCTCCACCCCACATGACTTCATGTTTTATTCTTCTCTTTCTCTCTGGATTTTGTCATATCATTTCCATTAATTAATACATGCTTTATATTTTTTAATTGAACTTCCATTCTGTGTTTTATATTTTGTTATTTGCACTCCGGGCGGCACGGTAGCTTAGGGGTTGGCATGTTCTCCTCTTGGCGCTATGTATTCCCCGTTCGAATCCCACAAGATAATGGATGGATGGAAGTCAATTGAATTCTCTAAATTGCCCCATATAGAGTGTGTCTTTGTGAGTGAGTGTGTCCTGGGTGTATCTGGCCAGCGCCACTTGGATGGGCATGGGAACCCCCCCCCCCCCCCGAACCCTAGTAGAGGATAAAATGGAAAATAATAGATGGATGGATATTTGCACTCCACTCCACTCCATTCCGCTTACTCCACATGACTCTGGGTTTTGTTGTATTATTTCCACAACATGCGTTTTATGTGGGTTTTTTTTTTCCATTTTAACTTCATTCCATCTTTTATATTTTGTTATTTTCATTTCATGTTCTATGTCGTTCATTCCCAATCCACTCCAGGTTTTATGTTTTTGTTTCCAATCCCACTTGGGTTTTGAGTTGTTTTAATCCCACACCATTCCGCTTCACTCCACATTAACCAGAGCTTTATATTTTCATTCCCACTTCATTCTGGGTTTTATGTTCGTAACCTTTGACGCGTCCTCTGAAGGTAATCCTGATTGGTCACATGTCCCTTTGTCTTCAGCTGCTTTATTATCATAATATCATTTATTTCAGATTAATTCAGTTTGTTTTAATTCCCATTGGTTTATTTTGAGGGCGGCACGGTGGCTTAGTGGTTGGTATGTTCCCCTCTTAGCGCTGGAGATTCCAGGTTCGAATCCCAATCTGGGTGGAGTTTCCATGTTTTCCCCGTATCCGCATGAGTTTCCTCCGGGTTCTCCGGTTTCCTCCCACAGTCCAAAAACCTGAAACAAGTCTATTGAATTCCCAAATTGCCCCAGTGTGTGTGTCTGTGTGTGAGTGTGTGTCTGCCCAGTGATAGATTGGCGTCCTGTCCTGGGTGTATCTGCCCAGCGCCCGAAACGTTCTCCCCTGGATGGGCATGGGGAACCCCCCCCACCCCCCCGCGACCCTAATATAGGTCAAAGCGGGAGATAATGGATAGATGGTTTATTTAGGGCTTAGGTTCCTTTATTCTCTCCAATGAAACCTTTAAATTCAGATCATAGAGCGATTTGTCCCATCATTCCCGTTCACCGACTCAGCTGGAAGACAATGAACAATGCTGCCCCGAACATGATTCGGTGGGGGGGGGTTGAGTTCTCTAATGTCCTGTAATGTTTGATTCCTCAGCGTTGGGGCTCTCACAGTGCGAACATTCCGTTAATCTCGCCGCTCGCCGTTTTCCGCAGCATTGTTTTGCTAACTGAGCCGCATGAGCAACTTCCTTCCTCCAGAGGCCGATGATCCCGAGCGTTCGCATCACGTCGTACCAAACGGCTCGTCCTCGCCTTGTCGGGGAGTGACGGAGCCGCCGGGCTTTGCGCTGCATTTTTCATGCTTTGACATCTTTCCCTCCTCAGCCGAATGTTTGCTTTGGGATGCGGCCAGGACCTGCTGTGCCGAGCGCTCACTCCGGGCCTCACATTACATTGTTCATTTATTATTTTATAAACGGGGCTCAGAACAGGGGCCGAAACCCCAAATCGGGGCAGGACCGCCCAGCATCAGGGACCTCAAATGGAACCTTACATGTTCTATTCACTGTATTAAAGATGGAACCATCTACAGCCTTAAACCTGAAACAGTGAGAACTGTAATGAAGACATGGATTTCTTTAAAGTGAATTACCTAGCAGCAAAATTAAACACTTTGGGGAAGGTCTGTTCCAGGGAGTGTTCTCTGGATTAATACTTTTTAATAGAAAAATTAAATTAAATTCTTTGATCTTATTTATTGTAACCAAACACCAAAGTCATAAGTTTCTTTAGTAAGATTTATAGCAGATTTATTCTAGAATTTATGATTTAGGATTATAGTGGAGTCCACCATGTTACCACCATGTTACCACCATGGGACCACCATGAGACAAACATGGGACCACCATAAAACATCCTTGGGACGAACATGGGACCACCATAGAACTACTGTGGGACAAACATGGAACCATCATGAGATAATCATGAGACCACCATAGAACCATCTTGGGACCATCATGAAACGAACATGGGATCACAATGAGACGAACGTGGGACCACCATAGAACCACCATGGGACCACCATGAGATGAACATGGAACCACCATAGAACTACAGTGGGACCACCATAAAACCACCATGGGATCACCATGGGACGAACATGGGACCACCATGAGACGAACATGGGACCACCATAGAACTACTGTGGGACAAACATGGGACCATCATGGGATGAACATGGGACCACCATAGAACCATCGTGGGACCACCATGTGACAAACATGGGACCACAATGAGACAAATTCGGGACCACTATAGAATCACCATGAGACCACCATGAGATGAACATGGGACCACCAAAGAACCACCATGGGACAAACATGGGACCACCATAGAACCACCATGGGACAAACATGGGACCACCATAGAACCACCATGGGACCACCATGGGACCACAATTAGACAAACATGGAACCATGCACTATGTGGTAGATGTATGATTTGCAGTGATACTGATGTGATGGTGGTGTGTTAGTTTGTGTGCTGTTAACCTTGTATCCATGCAATTACACACCTCCAACTCACTGCTCCACCTTGTGGATGTAGAACCAGAGACAGTTTTTTGTTAGTCATCCTACAATCCTTCATCAGTTCACATGATTTATGATTTGCTGATGGAACAGACAGTGAGGGTACAAACCAAAGGGCAGTGTGTGTGTGTGTGTGTGTGTGTGTGTGTGTAACTGTTCTTCAGACCCTGGTGATTCCTGTTGGCACAGCAGATCTAAACTTTGTTGTTGGTTGTGTTAAATGTGTTTAGGACTCAGAGTTCTAATGTGGAGCATGAAGGGCCACCTGGTTTGGCCACCATGGCACAAGCGAGGGCATAAGGGGGGGGGGCACGGCTAAAGGTCAGGGGCAGGTAGATGTGGGTGGAGATTGGCAGCCGTGACCATGACGGGGAACATTAATCCTTCAGGGACGTGTGGGAGAGTGAGCGAAGAGGCCTTGGCATGAGTGCTACCCACCCCATCTGGAACCACATCGACGACATGTACCCCACACACACACACACACACACACACACACATTTACAGCAAGAAGCAATTTAGTGTCTACTTCACCTAATAATGTCAAAATCAGAACCAATCAGACATGGAGAGAACATACAAATTGACGTTTTCTGTGTCAGACGTGTGCGTGTGACAGTCATAGGTTTTTGATTATAAGGCAGAACACAAATCCCTCGAAGCATTTTCAGTTATAATAACATTTCAGCTTTGACATTAGAACACTGTCCTGTCCCCCAACACACACGCACACACACACACACACATACACACACACACACACACACAGGCTCAGGTTTCAGGGGCCCCGGCGCCACTGGCCTTCAGCTCCAGATGGGTGAGATCCTTCAGGACATAAACAGTTCAGCGCCGCGCTGATTTATCCTCTGTAAAGTCAAGGCCGAAAGTCGAGTGGACGGTGTAGGGTTACGGTTCTGTGGGTCGTCCTCTGGGCTTTGACGCACACACACACACACACACACACACACACACATTAACACACTTCGCTGTCTGAATCTCTGATGTACAGAAATCCAGGTCTGCTCTGCAGTGAAGTCTCATTACTTTTGGAGATGATGGACTGAAGTGTTGATCTGCAGCAGGAGGCCATGGTTTTGGTCCTATCCCATCAAAAGCAGGTCGAGTGACTGTGGCACGAAAAAACCTACAGTATTTGTTTTTATGGAGGAAAACTTATGAGGACCACAATCCATTAAGACTCAATTTCTAATTCAGAGTTTACATGAGGCTTCTGCTCGGCCTTCTGCTTTTTTTTTTATTCAGCTTCTGGATTGAGGTCGTGCTCGGGGTCTGATTCAGGTTCTGGATTGAGGTCTTGCTCGGGGTCTGATTCAGGTTCTGGTGTGAGGTCTTGCTCGGGGTCTGATTCAGGTTCTGGTGTGAGGTCGTGCTCGGGGTCTGATTCAGGTTCTGGCT
>JAFMOD010000303.1:447496-460062 GCA_019802435.1 Corydoras maculifer | reverse complement strand
TAACCTCACCTTCACCTCACCTCACCTCTGCCTTACTTCACCTCCCATCACCTCACCTCCCCCTTCACCTCCCTCTGCCTCACTTCACCTCCCATCACTTCACCTTCACCTCACCTCACCTTACCTCACCTCACCTCCGCCTCACTTCACCTCCCCTCACTTCACCTACATCATATTCTCCTCACATCACCTCCTCTCCCCTTCCCACACCTCTCCTTCTCTCACCTCACCTCCTCTAACCAACTCTTACCCCATACCTCACCTCCTTTCTCACCACATCTCACCTCACCTCCTCCTCACCGCCCATCACATTCTCCTTAAGTTCTGCTCCTCCTAACCCCCACTCTCATCCTTCCCTCCTAACCAGGGGTCAGTGATGATGATGATGATGATGATGATGTTTACTGACTGAACTCTTTCCCTCCTGACAGTGTATGGTTCCGAGCGAGGCCTGTTTATCGGTCAGCAGCGACACCATCATTAAAATGATGATGAACTCCAGAGTTGTCACCAAGCCGCTGATCGTGCTTTCTCAGGAGGCCAGCGGCGAGGGTACGCACCTTCACTTCCCTCTGCTCCCGAGACCTCTTCAGCCTAAAGTCGCGTTACATTAAAAAGTGGGTTTTGTAATCACCGTGCGACTTGCGGGTTAAACTTGGGGTTCTGACTGCAGGTTCTCGCACTGACGTCGGTGTCTGCCTCATCTGGACCCGCGCCCGCCGCTCGCGTTACGGCCGAAATTGGAAACAGAGCGTTCGTTTTCACTCGGCCGTCCTCGCCGCCCTCCTCTTCCCGGCACGGAGGATGAGGGCGGCTTGATCAGAAAGAGCGTGTGGGGGAGAGGAAGGGTGGAGGGGGGGGGGGAGAGGGCCAGGGAGAAAGCGTGCTGGTTTTGGGAGATCAGCCAGAAAACGGAGCAGTGACGCAATCGCTGCTAATGGATTTGGAAATGAGGCGCGATAAACAGAACTCTGTTTATTAATCTCAGGCTGTTAAAGAAACGCTGGTTCTGTTCTGCATGAGTCCAGTCCAAACCCTGTGTCAGCACACAGCCCCCTCTTTAAGCCCCGTCATGGCGCAAAATAAGACGGGATAGGTCCTACGCTCTGAAACGGGCACGACGCATCCTGTTTTTACCCATTGGGGTGGAGCCAAGGTTATTGTGCACATGTGGAGGAACTGGGCAGCATGGTGGCTTAGTGGTTGGCATGTTCTCTCCTCAGCACTCCGGATGCCCGGTTCAAATCCCAATCTGCATGGAGTTTCCATGTTCTCCCCATGTCCGCGTGGGTTTCCTCCGGGTTCTCCGGTTTCCTCCCACAGTCCAAAAACATGGATCAAGTCTATTGAATTCTCCAAATTGCCCCCTATAGAGTGTGTGTGTGTGTGAGTAAGTGTGTGCCAAGCGATAGATTGGCGCCCTGTCCTGGGTGTATCTGCCCAGCGCCCAAAACGTTCTCCCCTGGATGGGCATGGGGAACCCCCCCGCGATCCTAATAGAGGATAAACTGGGAGATAATGGATGGAAATTGCCCCATATAGAGTGTGTCTGTGTGAGTGAGTGTGTGCCAAGCGATGGATTGGCGCCCTGTCCTGGGTGTATCTGCCCAGCGCCCGAAACGTTCTCCCCTGGATGGGCATGGGGAACCCCGCCACGACCCCAGATGATAATGGATGGATGTGGAGGAACCATGCAAATTTACCTACATTCATCTGTCTGTAGTTTCACTGTCATAACAAACCAGTAGGGGTCACTGTTGCAGAGATGTAACTATCTAGCTATCACGCCAACCGGTGTCCTCAACCGGCATGGTTGGGGTGGAGGGGCTTGAATTTGTGGTGAAGGGTCTTGACCTCACAGGTTCTCTCAGGGGCAGCACAGTGGCTTAGTGGTTTAGCATGTTTTCCTCTCAGCGCTAGGGATTCCCGGTTTGAATCCCCATCTGGGTGAAGTTTCCATGCTCTCCCCATGTCCGCGTGGGTTTCCTCCGGGTTCTCCGGTTTCCTCCCACAGTCCAAAAACATGGATCAAGGTCATTTGAATTCTCCAAATTGCCCCATATAGAGTTTGTGTGAGAGTGAGTGTGTGCCCAGCGATAGTTTGGGTTCTCCAAATTGCCCCATATAGAGTGTGTTTGTGTGAGTGAGTGTGTGTCCAGTGATAGATTGCCCCCTGTCCTGGGTGTATCTGCCCAGCACCCAAAACATTCTCCCCTGGATGGGCATGGGGAACCACCCCCCCTCCCGCGACCCTGATAGAGGATAAAGTAGAAGATAATGTATGGATGGAGGTTCTCTCACTCAGCATCTTCAGCATTTTCTGAAGGACCGGGATCAAATTTCCAGAACGTTCTCCAAAATCCCAAATCCGGGCTTTTCTAAAACTGCGGGGGGTGGGAGACGATGAGAACGCCTCTGGCTTTAGGACAGGATTTCATGTCTCCGTTATAGACATTCAACATTCTATGGTAATACAGATGTTTTAGTTCCTGGCCCGTGGTCTCCTGTATCTGCTCCTCAGGGAGGAGATGCCTCACGTTCTGGAGGCGGGCCGAGCATTACGGTTCCGTAGCCATGACCTAATGCGAGCTTGGATCAGAATCAAGTTGCTCAAGCGGTGACTTAATGACTTGCGGGAGGTCCAGCACAGTCATCTCACCTTCCTTTAGTTAGTGTTAACGAGTCCCACCCCCACCCAACATCCACCCCCCACCTTCCCCGACCAGAGACGTGCTTTTATGAGCCTCATTTAGAACCCGGGGTATTTATCAGTCCACTCCATAATGTTTGTTCCTTTTGTGCCAGGCTGGTGGCGCTGTTCCAATTTGACCCAGATGCCCCCTAGTGTTAGGTGATATGAACTTGTCAGTGCTTGTTAGATCTTAATCACATTGTGAAGAATATCTGCTTCATTTGGACTCCCATTTAATCCTGTTACATGTCCTTTAGCAGCCATGATTACTGCATTGTAATGTCATAATCCATCCATCCATTATCTTCCACTTTATCCTCTATTAGGGTCGCGGGGGGGGAGGGGCGTTCCCCATGCCCATCCAGGGAAGAACCTCTCGGGTGCTGGGCAGATACACCCAGGACAGTGGGGCAATCTATCACTGGACACACACTCACAGTCACACTCTATATGGGGCAATTTGGAGAATTCAGTTGACTTGATCCATGTTTTTGGACTGTGGTAGGACACCTGAGAACCCAGAGGAAACCCACGTGGACACGGAGAGAACATGGAAACTCCACCCAGGTTGGGATTCGAACCTGGATTCCCTAGCGCTGAGAGGAGAACATGCTAAACCACTAAGCCACCATGCCGCCTCCTAATATTCATCCATTCATCATTATCTTCCGCTTTATGCTCTTTTAGGGTCACGGGGGGGTTCCCCATGCCCATCCAGGGGAGAATGTTTCAGACGCTGGACAGTTGCACCCAGGACAGGGGGGCAATCTATCACTGGACACACACTCACTCACACAAACACACTCTATATGGGGCAATTTGGAGAACTCAATTGACCTTGATCCATGTTTTTGGACTGTGGGAGGACACCGGAGAACCCGGAGGAAACCCACGCGGAATCCCTAGTGCTGAGGGGAGAACATGCCAACCACTAAGCCGCTGTGCCGCCGATGTCATAATCATATCGTATTATTATTTATTGTTGTGTGTGTGTGTGTAGTTTGTGAAATGAGAGTAATTGTAAACATTTAGTATTTTTTATACCCCAGACTCAGAGACCCTCAGACCTCTTCTGCCCCCCGTTGGTGAGCCAATAGACCCAGGTGGGTTCCCATGATGCCTAGGGAGGTTTTAGTGGTTTGTTTGTAACGTGTGTTGGTTCTACATACTTTCTCTCCACCACTGACTCTAAACGCTTCTCCGCTCTGTGTTCCAGCTGTAGTGTACATGCTGAACACGCCCACTGTGGTGGGCATCGCCTTCGCTGCCTTCATCATTGGCGCCCTGCTGACGGGGGCGCTGTGGTTCATCTACTCGCACACAGGTGAGATCGGACAATGCCCACACACACACACACACACACACACACACACAAGCGCAAACACGCCCTCCACCCCGGGCGTACAAGTTTCAAGTTTTCAAGTTTATTTGTCATTTATGCTCCATGTTGGGGCATGTGCACATATAAATTCTTAAGGTGAGGCATTAGGATATAAACTCTACATGAAGATAAAATGAAATGCACAATATTTACACATGTATGTACCAAAAAATATATATATAATTTAAAGTGATGGTGACACGGTGGCTTAGTGGTTGGCACGTTCGCCTCTCAACGCTAGGGATTCCCGGTTCGAATCTCCATCTGGGTGGAGTTTCCATGTCCTCCCTGTGTCCGCGTGGGTTTCCTCCGGGTTCTCCGGTTTCCCCCCACAGTGCAAAAACATCGATCAAGTCAATTGAGTTCTCCAAATTGCCCCATATAGAGTGTGTGAGTGAGTGTGTACCCAGCGATAGGTTGGCGCCCTGTCCTGAGTGTATCTTCCCAGCGCCCGAGACGTTCTCCCCTGGATGGGCATGGGGAACCCCACCGCAACCCTAATATAGGATAAAGTGGAAGATATCCCCATCTGGGTGGAGTTTCCATGTCCTCCCCGTGTCCGCGTGGGTTTCCTCCGGGTTCTCCAGTTTCCTCCCACAGTCCAAAAACATGGATCAAGGTCAATTGAGCTCTCCAAATTGCCCCATATAGAGTGTGTGAGTGAGTGTGTACCCAGCGATAGGTTGGCGCCCTGTCCTGGGTGTATCTGCCCAGCGCCCGAGACGTTCTCCCCTGGATGGGCATGGGGAACCCCCCCTGCAACCCTAATAGCGGAAGATAATGGATGAATGAATAATTTAAAGCGACTTAGTCTAAAGTGACTTAGTAAAAAGCAGGAGTGTGGGAGGTTTTAACTGTTCATTTTGTTTAGTAGCCTGTTGGCTCGCGGGTTTATAAGCCGGGTCGTTTTGGCCGGGAAGCTTCGGTACCTTCTGCCTGATGGCAGTCAATGTGCTGGGTGACTGCTGTCCAGCTGGATTCTACGAATCTTCCTTGTGCTGCGGGTCTGGGAGATGTCCACAAGAGCAGGGAGTTTATTCCCAATTATGGACTCGGCTGTCCTCACCACCCTCTTCAGTGCCTTGTGGTCACGGGTGGAGCAGTGACCGTACCAGACGGTGATGCAGCCTGTGAGGATGCTCTCGATGGTGCACCTGTAGAAGTTAGTGAGGATAAGGGGTTGGAGACCGAATTTCCTAAGCCTCCGCAGGAAGAAGAGGCTCTGACGTGCAGTTTTCACAGCAGTGCTGATGTGATGGGACCAGGTGAGGTCCTCAGTGAGGTGGACGCCAAGAAACCTCACACTGCTGACTCTTTCCACTGCGGCTCTGTTGATGTAAAGAGGAGTGTGACTCCCCTTCTGCTGCTTCCTGTAGTCCAAGATCATCTCCTTGGTTTTGTTGACATTGAGACAGAGGTGCTTCTCAGAGCTCCACTGTGCCAGAGCGCAAAGGTCATCCAGGGTTATCGTCCTGTCAGAACAGGAAACGAGGGAAAGTGCAATCACGGAACTGCTCGCCGCTGACACTTTGAACAATAACACCGAGTCGCTGTGATGTCACCGCTTCCTGTTTATCAGCTCAAACGCCAACACCGCTGCTGCTCCAACCAGGGTGGGTGGGTGGGCACCCCGCTCCCCAAAGGGCATTGTGGGATATTTTGGTTACAGTGGCGCAACATGCAGGCTTGGAATTTCCCTCATCTTCAGGAAACACACACACACACACACACACACACAGTATTCTTCTACATGCCAAGACTCACCCCTCCACCCCTGACCTTTACTGACTGGCAGAGAAACTCCACCCAGATACAACACATGAACGAGGTCTAGCACCATGCTAACTGCCTGCGCTCTTCATAATCACCCCGGTCACCCCGGGAACCTCAAAGCCACGATCGATATTCTGTCAATCAATCAATCAATCAATCAATCGTTTATTCATCTCATGAGCTAAAATGCTACACACACTAAATGGATCATGGGTGTAGCACATGGCACACACACACATACACACATTATAACCAACAGGGAGAACATACAAATTCCACACAGACAGGAATATGAAGTGAACTGATGTCTGGATGGACACCTGAGTGGATGGATAGGGGTAAAGGGGTAGAGGGGTGGATGTGTGGGCAGATAAATGACATCTAAATAGTTCATGGGTGTAGCACATGGCACACACACACACACACATTATAACCCAAAAGGAGAACATACAAATTCCACGCAGACAGGACTATGAAGTGAACTGATGCCTGGATGGACACCTGAGTGGTTTGGTAGGGGTGGAGGGGTAGAGGGGTGGATGCGTGGGCAAATATGACGGAAGCGATGAAACCGAAGCAGTTAGTTTTAAATGTAGTTGGATTTTTGTTCGCAACTAAATGAAAATCTTTATTGTTTTGCGTCGTTTTTAAAGGAACCACGTGGGTAATGTGTCGCGTATTTGGACTTTTATTGTTTTCATCCCGTAACTCCACTGAGGAGATCCGTTTGTGCTGCTCTTAACCCCCCTCTAGTGGCGAACCAATGTCAGTGCAGCATTTCTCAAAACTACCCTAAGAGCAAACCTTTGCTTACAAGACAGATAATAACGTGCAAGTGGAACAGGCGTCCCAATTCATCCCAAATATGTTATATGAGGCAAAGTTCAGGATGTAAACAGGATAGAAACAACAATAGAAGCATAATGCTGACATTTCTTTTAGCCTTAATTACATTCAGGAACTATAAGGTTCCAAATCCCTTGAGGGGTGTGCACATACTTTAGGTTATTGTGTGTGTGTGTGTGTGTGTGTGTGTGTGTGTGTCTGTGTCTTAGTACCATGCTGCTGTTTGTGTATCAGTGATAATGGATGTAAGAGGTGTTGTGATGTAGCTACAGAGCAAGATGGAGTGACTCTGTATTCCTTTGTGTTGGAAGGTCTAAAAAACATTGTGTTATTCTACATCTGCAGACTTCCTGCACAGCCTTGGATCAGGTTTGGGGTGTTTTGGATTAAGACGGGTGCAGAGGAGGCACCTCTCCTGATCCCTTCGAGTTACCATTCATTCATTCATCCATTATCTTCCGCTTTTTCCTCTATTAGGGTCGCAGGGGGTTCCCCATGCCCATCTAGGGGAGAACATTTTGGTTGCTGGGCAGATACACCCAGGACAGGACGCCAATCTATCATTGGGCACACACTCACGCACACACACACACACACTCTATATGGGGCAATTTGGAGAACTTAATTGACTTGATCCATGTTTTTGGACTGTTTTTGGAGGAAACCGGAGAACCCGGAGGAAACCCATGCAGACACAGGGAGAACATGGAAACTCCACCCAGGTTGAGATTCGAACCGGAAATCCCTAGTGCTGAGAGGAGAACGTGTCAACCACTAAGCCACTGTGCCGCCCGAGTTACCATGCGGAGGTGAAATAATAGCAGGAGGAGATCCAGTGGAATCCTGTAATGAGGTTGGGTGTGAAGTGTGGGGTGTATAGTGGAGTGTCCAGTGGGACTGGATCATGGCATGTCCAACCTAGTGATCTGAACACGGCCATCAGGTTTCATTGGGTTACTTTGGCTCTGCAGCGTCTGCAGAATGACCTCTAAACCCATAATGAGGCTTTCAGAGAACCGTAGACATCAGAATAAAGTTACGTGATGTCACAAGGAGAGGAATCGGAACCTTGAAGATGAGAAAAATCCTCAAACATGTCCCCGCTGCGCATTCTGCAGTGAGCCTATCATATAGTAAATACGGTACACCCTCGTCTCCAGATCACTTCTGACCCTGTGATCAGCTTTACTGCAGAAGACACTCCACAGTGTGTCTGCTGGATCTGTGCAGAGACAGCATGTCAGGACACGTCCATCAATCACAGAAAAACGGATTCAGATTTAAAAAGAGAAGTGATGATGATGAGCCGAGAAAACGAGGCAAAGGAGGAGGAAGGGGTTAAGTGTGGAGGGAGGAGAGGGGCCATTTAGCTGGAACTTGGCAGAACATCCTGGCAAACATTAGCAGCAAAGGGGCCTAAAGAGGGTGAAAGACATGGAACATACACACACATATACACACACACACACACACACACACACACACACACACACAGACATACACACAATGAAAGTATGACTATAGAAGAGAAATGTTCCAAATGCTCAATTGCTATAATTATAAAACTGCTTCTCTTCCCTCTGGTCCTTTTTAAACACACAGAGTGGCGTGTGGTCAGCTGTTATGTGCAGACGTGCAGTCTGATTCGACGGGTCTGTGCATAGTTACGCTTAAAGTCAAGCAGGAACCCGGGACTAGTACGGTATTAGAACAGTATCAATACACTGACGGTACAGCATCAGTACAGCAGGAGAGCAGCGTCAGTACAGTATTAGTATAGTACTTGCACAGTGTCTGAATAGTTGTAGTACAGTGTCTATATACCAATAGTACAGTGTCGCTATAGTTGTAGTATAGTGTAGGTTTAGTTTGTAGTACAGTGTAACAGTAATAATACAGTGTCAGTATATTTGTAGTACCTTGTTGTTGCAGTAGTAATACAGTGTCAGTATAGTTGTAGTACTGTGGTGTTACAGTAATAGTACAGTGTCAGTGTAGTTGGAGTATAGTGTCTATATAGTTGTAGTACAGGGTTGTTACAGTAATAGTACTGTGTCAGTATAGTTGGAGTATAGTGTTTATATAGTTGTAGTACTGTGGTGTAACAGTAATAGTACAGTGTCAGTGTAGTTGGAGTATAGTGTCTATATAGTTGTAGTACAGGGTTGTTACAGTAATAGTACAGTGTGAGTATAGTTGTAGTACTGTGGTATTACAGAAATAGTACAGGGTGAGTATAGTTTAAGTATAGTGTCTATATAGTTGTACTGTGGTGTTACAGTAATAGTACAGTGTGAGTATAGTTTGAGTATAGTGTCTATATAGTTGTACTGTGGTGTTACAGTAATAGTACAGTGTGAGTATAGTTTGAGTATAGTGTCTATATAGTTGTACTGTGGTGTTACAGTAATAGTACAGTGTGAGTATAGTTGTAGTACAGTATTGTAGTACTTGAGTATTTCATGTTTTTTACCATTAAAACTTTTTTAAAGCATCACCCCAAAATAAATGGTTCTATATGAAGCTGGTCCCTCACAAGATGGTTCCATACTGAGTTGGTTCCTCGTAACTGATCAGTTCTGCATTGCTCTGTCTCCGTAGGCTCGGCAAATCAAGAACCACAGGTACCGAAGTCAGTTCCTGTTTCAGAGAACAGCAGTGCAGCTCACAGCATCGACAGCACGCGGAGTACACCGTGTTCCAGCAGCAGCAATGCCTAGCACACACACACACACACACACACACACACACACACACCGTCCTCGCTATCATCATCATCATCATCATTCATCTCTAATGTACAGTGTGAGGAGCGCCAAACCTGCTCTTCGTTCTGTAAACCCTGAAACTTCTGGAGGATCAAACACCGCCGAAAGATTCGGAACGTCGAGGATCCGTTCTCTTCTGACCTTATAAGGTCTAAAGACGGTTCCATCACGCCGCGGGTTCACCTCCACCCGCGCTCACTCCACCACCCAAACCAGTATCCACCGTCCACCTGCCGTCGTTCCGACTGAGCATGCTGCCCTAAAGACAGATTAGATTTTAAATCTTTACCTTTAACCCTGCTGTTTTTTTTTTTCCTGTCTCGACCAGCAGCCTCCCAAAATGTGAACCTGCTCATCCATCTCCATCACCATCCCAATCTCCATCACCCAGCATGAAATCAGATGTTGCTCTTCATATGAATGGGGCTTTACTCTCATCTCCGTCCTCTATAGCAAACATTATGACATCACAACCTGTTTACAGCCGCCAATCACTTCACATGTTTGTACCTTCAAACGCCAGACCGTGCGAAGCCAATCACTGCAGTACGAAACTGAAAGTTTGTGAACACTCTACATTTCTCAAATGCATATGATTTACCCCCAACAAACCCGTCCTGCATCCGAGGCCTTCCCCAAACTGATACCCTGAGTATGTAACACTATGTAACACAGCCGTATGTACAGCTGCTGAGTGTGTTCACATACTTTCGGCCATGTAGCGCAGTGAGGGATCAAGGGGTTCTGCATCTGGACTCAGCGCTGTGCTAAGCTCTGATTGGTTCTTCTGCTTCTCACATCGGTGGTTGTTATTACAGGTTCTGGTTGAAATTCAGATTGTTTTTAATGGTATAAAACTATAACTTTATTTTTATAAACCTTTAAAGTTTTTAGATCCAATCTAAAGCCAGCTGACCTGCAGCCGTCCTAACAAATCACTGCATTACATCCCGGACCTCGCCACGGTAATCTCATGTTTATTATTATCCTGCTTATTAATGGACACAATAGGGGGGGGTGGGGGGAGGGGGGCACTTCGCTGCAGTGTGAAGGGAGATGTAATGACGGTTATATAAATGAGTAACTGCATTTTAAAATACAGTTTATTAACAAACGTGTTGTGAAATAACATATATTTTTATAGAATCCGAGCTACAGAGTTTTTTAAAAGCTTTATATATATTTTTTGTCGTTATATAATCCTAATCCTGATGCTAACCTGCAGATCGTTATTCGCTCGTTAATCAAGTGCCGTGACATCAACGTCGTTACTGCCACAAAACACGCGTTCAAAGTTCGAAGGCCGTGGTTCTCAAACAGAGCAGTACCATTTATTATAAAACCAAAAACAATTCCAAGTTCCATCTATGTTTTTTGTCACGGACCATGTCCTCCCCGTGTCCACGTGGGTTTCCTCCCGGTTGTCCGCTTTCCTCCCATGGTCCAAAAACATGGATCGAGGTCAATTGAATTCTCCAAATTGCCCCATATAGAGTGTGTGTGAGTGAGTCAAGCGATAAATTGGCGCCCTGTCCTGGGTGTATCTGCACAGCGCCCGAAACCTTCTTCCCTGAATGGGCATGGGGAACCCCCCCCCCCCGCGACCCTAATAGAGGAAAAGCGGAAGATGATGGATGGATAATACACAACCTCCAGTGTCTTATTGCATTTACAAAACACACACGAACACACTATAATAAAAAAAACAAGGTTTGATTTAGTAATTCGTTTATTGAAAGCAAAATTATTGATAATCTGCTCTTCCGCAACGTAATCTAGGATGGTTTTAAAAGTGAAAGCTGATCTCTGAGTAACAGGATTCCGGTTTCTTTAACCATCATATACTGCCATCTAGTGGCCAAAATACAGGCCGCAGTTTATAAAATACATTGGGAATTTAATGTATTGTATATCTACAGTATACCATTAATTAGCGTACCACCGTTTGAGAACCACGGCTCTACCGTGACTGGTCTCCGTACAGTCACATGACCTTGTACAGCAAATAGAACCTGCGCTTATCTGACTTCTGCCAGGACTCTGAGTCCGAGGGTCTAACGATGGCGACGTGTTAATGATTTGTGACTTTGGTTCATTTATATAATTAATATAATTATGTTGTTAATTTACAATCCCTTAAACATCACTGTCATTTACGATGAGTCAATCCGTTCGTGATCAGACTTATGTATGCTACACGTCCAAAAAATTTTATATATACATACAGTGTATATAGTGCCCAGCGATGGATTAGCGCCCTGTCCTGGGTCTATCTGCCCAGCGCCCGAGATGTTCTCCCCTGGATGGGCATAGGGAACCCCACCGCGACCCTAATAGAGGATAAGCGGAAGATAAAGAATGAATGAATACAGTGTATATAGTTTATTATGCTTCAAACTCATGATGTTGAAGCTCCGCCTCCTGCTCAAAATTCACCCCATATGTTGGATTTGTTTTTATCGAGCGTTTTTTTCTGATGTAACTAAATTCTCATTTTATAAGAACCCTAATTCCAGCTGCTACCTGCCCCAAATATGTAAATAACCCCCCCAACCCCACCCCGTCTGTATGGTAGCTTTTAACTAACATTCCAACTAACGTCTCATTTCCGTCCTCGCGTTTATCCGCCGATTCTCCGTCCGTGTGAACGCTAAACTAATCGCAGCTCAGTGTATCGGTCGGAGGGTTCGCCACGGTGACGTCACGCCGTGACCATCAGGCCTGTCTGCCGTACAGAATGTATTTTATTTAAGCCTCTGTGTGTTTTGTTTTTATAGATACTTATATAAACAGAAAGCGCGAGAGAGAGAAAGAGAAAGTATGGAATTCTAAATATATTTCTGTATAAAATGTATTTTTTTGAAGTCAGAGCCAGATTTGAATCACATACTGTGAATTTGTGTTTGTTTCTGTAATCATGGGTCGCACCACGGCGTCACGCTGGATGACGGTTGAAGCTTTAATCCATTAAGCTTTGAATGTTTGATAGAAAAATATAAATCTGTTTGTCTTCGTTCCACTTTGATGTGAAACGTGTTTGTTCTGCTCACATGCATTCTCTGGTTTTGATTGTGATCCAGTGTGTGTGTGTGTGTGTGTGTGTGTG
>JAFMOD010000303.1:413383-439019 GCA_019802435.1 Corydoras maculifer | reverse complement strand
CCCCCCGTGATCCAAATAGAGGATAAAGCGGACGATAATGGATGCAACCACTCAAACGCCTTCTGAGCAACTAAGTGGGCGGAGTTTCCACCTCTGCATAACGTTATGCTCTGCTTGTGGGAGGTGTGTGCCCTGTGAGGTCATCACCCCCAGTGTGATTATAGGTGTGTGTGTCAGCGTTATAACCTGTTAATGACCTCCACATGTCTCCCCGATCGTTTCCGACAGGACTATTTATTATGGATTTATTAAATCAGCCTGTTATACCCTTTTAATATTCCCTCCGCATTCTTGGGAAAGGAAAATACTTGCGTCTCCACCTCCCAGCTCTGACCAGCACCTCCACCGTCGGGCCGACAGTTCGCCAGAAACGTGGTCCAGATGTTCCAGCGGTGCCGAGCCTCCATTATGGTTTGTTATTGTGTGGTGAAGTGCAGTTGCGTGTCTGGATCTCTGCACCCCCAAATACCTACCCGCCACCCCCCCTCTCCCATCCCTCACATCAGCCCCTGATCACTGCCAGATGCTGAACCACCTCCACTGGCTGGTGAATCTACCACAACAAACCCAAAGCAGATGCCTGCCCAGAGACCTCCAGCTCTCTAAATCATATGGCATCGGCAGCATCAGGTCGTCACATGACCGCACCCGAGGAACCATGGGGCCGATGCGTGGAACGTGTCACAAAGCAGTCCGACGGGCATTATAACCTCCGGTGCTTTATAATGCTGTTATTCATGCTGTCCAGGTGACATAACGCCGACCGAAAGCAAATCACAACATCATCCACACGCTCCAGAGATGATTCCATCAGCACCGTGATGCACACCTGAAAGGGAGAACATGCTAAGGAACAGGGTGCATTCACAAGACCGTCCTGTAGTACACCTCGGACCAGCTGCAGAACATCATTGTCTCTGGAAATCATCTGCGTTGTTGAAGTCACTGTAGTATCTACCAACATCAAAGACTATTAGAGGAATATTATAATATTAAAAAAAAAATTAATTAGAATAAAAATATTAGTAGAGGGTGGCACGGTGGCTTAGTGGTTTAGCATGTTCTCCTCTCAGCGCTAGGGATTCCCGTTTTGAATCCCAATCTGGGTGGAGATCCATGTTCTCCCCGTGTCCACGTGGGTTTCCTCCGGGTTCTCCGGTTTCCTCCCACAGTCCAAAAACATGGATCAAGTCAATTGAATTCCCCAAATTGCCCCATATAGAGTGTGTTTGTATGAGTGAGTGTGTGCCCAGTGATAGATTGCCCCCCTGTCCTGGGTGTATCTGCCCAGCGCCCAAAACGTTCTCCCCTGGATGGGCATGGGGAACCCCCCCGCGAGCCTAATGTAGGATGAAGCAGAAGATAATGGATGAATGAATATTAGAGGGCGGCATGGTGACTTAGTAGTTTAGCATGTTCTCCTCTCAGCATTAGGGATTCCTGGTTTGGGGACACCCCTCCCCTCCCCGCGACCCTAATATAGGATAAAGCTGAAGATAATGAATGGATTATAGTAGAGTAGTAATGATATGAGAGTGAGAGAGAGTGAAAGGTCCTCACTGCACGTCAGAGATATGCTGAGGTAGATCAGAAGGTTATTAGAAGTTCATAAGCAGGTCATAAGCATGGTCCGAGTTCCGATCATCTCTCTGTGCTCGTTACTTCTGGAGCGAGTGAATCCCACGGTCAGAGCGCGGGAGGGTGAGGGTGAGGGTGAGGGAGTGTTTACGTTGCCTCCTCGGAGAGATGAAGCCATAAGGAGTTCAGAGTTAAATATGTGAGAAATGTAGGGTGGAGAAGCTCAATGGTCCGATTCACCTCCGGAGCAGAGAGACCGGGGAGACTGGGGGGACCAGGGAGACCGGGGAGACTGGGGCGGTGCATGAGGCGTTGTCTGCAGCTCCTCAGTCTTGCCGGACAGCCCTGACTTTCCCTAACACTTCCAAAACATTCGCTTTACTAAAATACCAACAGCTTTCTGGTTGGATGAGTGAATATGAAATCAGCCGCAGTGACGGGATAGGAAGGAATATGCAGGAATCTCGGTACTTTGATGTGCGACGCTGCTGTTGGTAACAATATAAAAGGTAAACATGATGTATACTGATCCAGGCTGTTGCGCCACCCCCTCTCGAGACACCGGGGGGAGCCCTTTTCATTCCCACCTTCTCAAAAAAAGAAGCGCCTAAGGACTGAAGGTGCAGCTATTTAAGCAAGAGACAAGAAATTGACCGAGATGGGGTGTCGGCAGGGGGTGGCACAGTGGCTTAGTGCTCAGCAAGTTCTCTCAGCGCTGGGGATTCAGGTTCAAATCCCACTCTGGGTGGAGCTTCCACGTTCTCTGGTTTCCTGCCACAGTCCAAAAAGATGGATTCAGAGTGAGTGTGCCTAGCAATAGATTGGCGCCCTGTCCTGGGTGTGTCAGCCCAGCGCTCGAAATGTTCTCCTGACATGAGGAACCCCCCACCCCATGTAGAGGATTAAGCTGAAGATAATGGATGGAGGGTTAACATCTTACTGCACGCCTTCGTTGCTTCCGTTGGGACTGGCGCAGTGGACAGCGCTCTGCTGCCACGGGCCGATAAGCTATACAGATGTTGCGTTCTAATTCTCAGCAGACACGGCACACGGCAGACGGTCTCATGATCAGTGGAGTGAGGTTCTCGCTGCGGAACCGTGGAGGAGTCATGTGGTTTGGCTGAAGGTTTCAGAAACACATGGCGAAGGCAGAAGGAAGACTTTTGCTCCTGTTTCCGAGATCAGAGCACGAAGCCGATTGGTCTCCGGGGAGGCGTTAAGATGACGAGGAACCCGAGCCTCACGCCGCCGTGACCTACTTTTTACCAAAACAGTCCGGGTCGTGTAGTACTCGCAAATACCAGCTGCTGAACGGACGTTCCGGGTCTCCCGAGGTTCCATCTGGCCTTCGAGCACAGACGTAAACACAAGGTGAAGCATTCAGCCCTCGTAAAGCGCGACTGATAGGCGGCCGAGAGAGCGAGGACCCGCTGCCATCATCACGGCGCGGCGTGTTAATGTAAACCGACAGGCCCGACTCATTACCTCTGATTTATTTGCACCGGTGAAACGCCGGGGCATTAAACACCGATTTGCGGCGTGGGGTCAAACCCTGTGCCGTGTCGCCACAGCGCCAGGTGTGAGTCAATTCACTGATCCTTGCGTCGGGTCGCCGAGCCACATCGGCGAGCCCAGAACTTCGGCTCACGCACTGCGTCATGGTTTTTAAACCTCGAACCTTGAGCCACAACAGACCTTGGGCTGTCTACTTTAGAGGCGCTGCCACAGGTCAATACTCTCCATTTTTTTCCCCCATCGTTCTCCATCTTACCCCTTCCTCAGTAGCCTCCGCTGTTACTCCAACCGTCAACCTCCACTTTGGCCTTCCTCCCCTCCCCCTGCCTGGTGGCTCCATCCTCAGCGTCCTTCACGCTCAAGCCAGCTCCATAACGACCTCGAACCCTGAGCCACAACAGACCTGAGACTGATATACTCGTCTTCCTTGGGCTGTCTACTTTAGAGGCGCTGCCACAGGTCAATACTCTCCATTTTTTTCCCCCATCGTTCTCCATCTTACCCCTTCCTCAGTAGCCTCCGCTGTTACTCCAACCGTCAACCTCCTCTTTGGCCTTCCTCCCCTTCCCCTGCCTGGTGGCTCCATCCTCAGCGTCCTTCATGCTCAAGCCAGCTCCATAACGACCTTAAACCCTGAGCCACAACAGACCTTGGGCTGTCTACTTTAGGGGGCGCTGCAGCAGATCAATACTCTCCATTTTTTTCCCCATCGTTCTCCATCTTACCCCTTCCTCAGTAGCCTCCGCTGTTACTCCAACCGTCAACCTCCTCTTTGGCCTTCCTCCCCTTCCCCTGCCTGGTGGCTCCATCCTCAGCGTCCTTCATGCTCAAGCCAGCTCCATAACGACCTCTGAGCCACAACAGACCTGAGACTGATATCCTCGTTTTCCTTGGGCTGTCTACTTTAGGGGGCGCTGCAGCAGATCAATACTCTTCATTTTTTCCCATCATTCCTACCCCTTCCTGAGTTGCCTTCTGCGTTACTCCAAAAGTCAACCTTTGGCCTTCCTCCCCTCCCCCTGCCTGGTGGCTCCATCTTCAGCATCCTTGACACTCAAACAGCTCCATAATTACACGATCCCACCTCCAGCTCGCTCCGCTGCCATTGGTTCTAATCTGCAACCCATAACTCATCTCACTCCTGCGACCCAGACGCACCTGTTTGATGTGAAATCCCTAAATCCGCTGCGTAAGAGACCCTCCAGCCTGGTTTCATGAGCCGCCGACGGAAAACATCTCCGCTCGTTCTGTCAGTGTTTCCATCACTTCACTTCGCTTTGTTTATTTGTGTCCTGCTTTTTACCATGAGCCTCCCCAACGCCACCCCCTCCCTCCGGAGTGCATTGTTCTGCCGGTCAGGCTCTGCTCCTCGGCGGGGTGGTGGCGGAGGTCAGGGTTCCTCACCGCGGTTTCTCGCCTCGTCTCACCTCTTCGGCTCTGATTACACTTTGGGTTCGGTCTGAAACGCACCCACCAGCTTTGCAGATGTTCCCCATCAGCCTCGAGTTCCCAATCAGCGAAGGGGAAAGCATGGCTGCGGATGAGGTAACGATCCTCCGCTGGCGTCGTCGAACATCGCTGCAGATTTGGAGGAGCTTAATGATCCGCCGCGTGCCTTTATCTCCGACAGAGAGCAACAAACAAGGCTCGTTTGATTGGATTTGATTTACTGCCATCCTGAGCAATCGTGTAAACATCACACCGGCACATGAAGATCGGCGCTGACGCGAGACGAGCCGCCGTGCTTTGTGAGAACCGAGAAAGAAGATGAAGAATGAGGTTCTGTAACGACGTTCTGTGATGTTTTAAAGTTTGTTTGTTTGCTTCAAATTTCAAATTCATTACAATAATGCATCGTATCAAAGCTTTCACGATGTTCTAACCCAGCGGCTCTACACCACACCCTACCTACTGATCCGGGCCCAGACACTGGGGGGAGCCCTTGTCCTCTTCCATCCATCCATCCATCCATCCATCCATTATCTGCCGCTTTAACCTCTATTAGGGTCACGGGGGGGGGGGGTTTCCCATGCCCACCCAGGGGAGAAGGTTTCGGGCGCTGGGCAGATACATCCAGAACAGCACGCCAATCTATCTTTGGGCACACACTCACTCACACAGACATGCTCTATATGGGGCAATTTGGAGAACTCAATTGACCTTGATCCATGTTTTTGGACTGTGGGAGGAAACCGGAGAACCCGGCGGAAACCCATGTGAACACGGTGAGAACATGGAAACCCACCCAGATTGGAATTCGAACCGGGAATCCCTAGCGCTGAGAGGAGAACATGCCAACCACTAAGCCACTATGATGGAATCATCTTAGCCTAATTATCGCGTCAAAGCTCAGCACTGTAGATAAACACCTTGTGAGGACCATATATAACTAGTGTCCAGTGTCTGATAACCTGGAGATAATCCTTCACCACAGGATGCTGATGCTGGTGGCTGGACATTTCTCTGTCTCAGTGAAACCGATCTGATCCTCTCGTACCAGTTCAACCACCACCACCATTTCACTGCAGTGCTGAAAATGATCCACCACCCAACTAATACCTGCTCTGTTTATGGCTCTAATCATCAGAGAACAGAGTAAAGAGGACTAACAGATGGACTTAAGAATGGAACTGTACGGTATGGTAAGCAGGACTGATATAATGGATAGTGATATGTAGAAATCGGGGGGGGGGGGGTGACCTAGTTAAATTGTGAGTGAATGTATTAATTAACACCAAAATCTCATGTCATTCTGTCGAGCAGGAATCCTGACGGAGCTGATTCTGTTCTCAGCTCCCCCCTCTAGTGGTAACTGTTGGTAACACGCGACTAAAACTTCATCCCGGTCTTTTTAAAACCTGAGAAATGCCTCGTTGCTCGTCTGATGTTTTGTTGTTTGAGTGTTACAGCTCAACTCTAGATTCATTAATCTTCAAATTTAACCTCCGAGCTCCACAGCAAAACCCTCAAAGCTGACTATGTGCAATTTCAGGCTCAGGAAAGGGCAACAATCCATCGCTGGGCACACCCTCACTCACAAAAGACACGAAGACAATAGACAATTAAGTGAGGGGCCAGCCAATTCACCTTGAATCCCTGTTTTTTGGATTCAAACCTGGATCTCCAGCAATGAGAGGCGTACATGCTAAACACTACGCCTATCCATAAAAATCATGGTTGTGTTATTTCTAAACCCCCCCCCCCCTCCGCTATATCGCCCATCCAGGGGAGAACGTTTCGGGCGCTGTGTAGATACACCCAGGACAGGGCGCCAATCTATCACTGGGCACACACTCACTCACACAGACACTCACACATACCGTACACACTATATGGGGGAATTTGGAGAACTCAATTCACTTCAAACCGGAGAACCCGAAGGAACCCCACGCAGACACGTGGAGAACATGGAAACTCCACCCAGATGGGGATTCGAACCGGGAATGCCAACCACTAAGCCACCGTGCCGTCCATGATGGCGGCATCATCTATCTGGCCTATCTGCCAGGTAGATGATAGGAGTGTGTGTTATTCCCTGTTTCTGGAGCATTTTGTATGTTCTCTATTTTTTTCCCCTCTTACAGAAAATCTGTCCCAAGGTTAGGTAGGGTGTTTTGGAAAACCATGGTTTCTCTTTAAATCAGAGTTTCTTAACGTTAGGTTCTGTAATGTTATAGATGTAATGTTCTTTTAACACTCAGTGGTGTGTGTGGCATGTCTCAATGAAAGGCTTGTGATGCACAACACCTGCAAATTCATCTAAAGCGGTAGTTCAGTGGTCAAGGTGTTGGGCTATCAATCTGAGGGTTGGTGGTTCAAATCCCAGGTCCACTGAAGTTACCAATGTGGGTCCTTGAGCAAGACCCTTAACCCTCATTGCTCCAGGGATGATGTGATGAACCCTGTGCTCACCTTGTAAGTCGCTTCGGATAAAAGCGTCCAATAAATGACCAAATGTAAACGTAAATGTAAAGGTAATAAAGTTCCAGCAGTAAGCCGTCACAGGGTCCATAGTCTTCCAGTTTGAGATGTCTTTATACATTGTGTTAGTTTGAAGGGGCATTTACATCTTTACTGCGTCCCTCATATTTGTATTTGACTGTTGAATCCATGTCCCTAGCTGGTTGTGTTACAGGCCACCGATTTTTATCTGCCCATGCCCTCCCCCACTGTACATATCAGTGGGAGGAGGAGCGGTGCACATGGTACCACCATGTGGCAGTGCCCGGTAGGTCTTCCTTGACCAGCTATAAGAATGGGCAGTGAGCAGTAAGTCGCTTACACATTCCTGGCCGTGATGCTTGTTCTTTCTGGATGCAGGTGCTGCAGCTTTTACGCTATTGCCGAAGAGAGCTCCCTCTAGTGTCTCGGCACAGTTGGCGAATTGGAGGTGAGACCAGATCAGTAGGCGGGCATTTTGCCCTTGGTATTTATTTTCTTTAAAGGGTACACATTCTGGCGGCACGGTGACTTAGTGGTTAGCATGTTCTCCTCTCAGCACTAGGGATTCCTGGTTCTAATCCCCATCTGGGTGGAGTTTCCATATTCTCCCCTTGTCCGCGTGGGTTTCCTCTGGGTTCTCCGGTTTCCTCCCACAGTCCAAAAACATGGATCAAGGTCAATTAAATTCTCCAAATTGCCCCATATAGAGTGTGTATGTGTGAGTGAGTGTGTGCCCAGTGATAGATTGGCGCCCTGTCCTGGGTGTATCTGCCCAGCGCCTGAAACATTCCCCCCTGGATGGGCATGGGGAACCCCCCACGTTCTCTCGGGTAAATGACCTTGTGCATTCGCAGTAACAGTAGCGCCACCTATGGCTGTGGTGGTAGGGGTCACTTGTGGATCTAAGGTTTGTGTGTAGGATGCGTCCTAAGTTTTTCCAGCATGCCGTGCGCTGTTACAGGTTCCTTCCTCGAATTCCTGCACCATGTACATTATTTATATTATCTGAGGTCCAGCACATCAGAATTCATGTTGGTTCTCCTCGTGCATGTGATTCTGCAGATGTCATGATGCTCTCATTATGTAAACATGAAATAATAAATATCTATGTAAACACACACACACACACACACACACACGCAGAGCGATCACTCACTACGCTCTCCGTTCATCCTAATCGTGATAGAACCGAGCCGGCCCGAGTTTCTCCCTCCGAGGACTTTTTAACGGAGCTCAAAGCCGAGCAATTCGACCAGAGGTCTTTTATTGGCTCCGTTAGCCCCTGCAACATCTTTTATTCTTTTGTAATAATACATTAAATAACGTTTCGGCGGCGTGAATTCCATCAAGCATTCCCTTTATAGAGGCAACGGTGGAGAAGCGCAAATCGCTTCATCGCAGTAATGAGCGCCAACAACGGACGAGAAGGATCACAGGCCTTTCTTTCGTTTGATGAGAACAAAAGAATCCCTGATACGTAGAGCCCTTGTGATTTTTTTCCCGTCCTGCTCAGATATCCCGCGAACAGAAAACAAATACCGCTGCAGCCTGCAGGTCTAATCAGCTCTCATCCAGGGTCATTACATCTGTAGAACTTGCATTTAACATAAGATGAAAGTCGGAGCAGGGATCTGGAGGCTCGGCGTGATCAGAACCTGAGCTCAGATAGGTCACGCGGAGATTTTTTGTTTCGTTCTGATGCGAATCTGTTACCTGTTTCAGCCAGAACTGAATAAATAAATCAGTGCCAAGTTAATAGACCAGTACGTTGAACATGTTACACACATGTGGTGTGTCAGCTGAAGGTCCACTGAAGATACCAGTGTGGGTCTTTCAGCAAGGTTCTTAAGCTCCAGTGGGGGGCTGTATGGCCAACCCTGTGTTATGATTTTAACCATGCTGGGATATTTGTAACCAGGGGCGTTTTTAGGGTTTTGAAACATCAGGGGCTTTAGCCCAGATTCCTTATCCCCCCTCTGTTCTGTATAAAAATTGTCCTTTCATGAGTGTGTTTATCCATTTTTCAAACTGTTGTTACATTTTTTTTGTTTGATCATTTAGTAGTTATTTATTCATTCATTATCTTCCGCTTTTATCCTCTATTAGGGTCGCGGGGGGGTTCCCCATGCCCATCGAGAGGAGAGCGTTTCGGGCGCTGGGCAGATACACCCAGGACAGGGCACCAATCTATCGCTGGGCACACACTCACTCACACACACTCTATATGGGGCAATTTGGAGAACTCAATTGACTTGATCCATGTTTTTGGACTGTGGGAGGAAACCGGAGAACCCGGAGGAAACCCACGCGGACATGGGTAGAACATAAAAACTCCATCCAGATGGGGATTCGAACCGGGAATCCCTAGTGCTGAGAGGAGAACATGCCAACCACTAAGCCGCCGTGCAGCCATTCATTAGTTATATTGGATAAAATGTAATTACATATGAAATGTGTCTGTTAGCAGTGGATCGCACATTCAATTCTAATAAATGACAGTTTTCACTGAAAATCTTTGAATAAATGAAGCTGAGCTTTGGCAGAAAAGCATGAATCCGTTTTACGAGTCCGTCGCAGATCAGACAGTTTTAACGAGGTTTTGCTTTAAAACACCGTAACTCTGCGAAAGTTTGCGCATTCAGAAGAATTCTGACGGTTTCTGAAAGCTGAGAAGCTGCTCTTTACAGACAACATACGGGTATTACGGTAACTTTACTCCCTCATACACACACAGAGCTTGGAAGCACAAACAGCTGACGGGGACTCCATCGTTCGGTCCCGCTGCTGGAGGAGAGGCTGCAGAGAAAGCCGCTCTCATTTGATCCGGGGCTACTGACCAAACACCCGGAGCTACAGCCCCGAAAGCCCAGGTCTAACGACGCCCTGCTTGTAACTTGTGAAACCATCACACATACTTCCATTAAATAATGGATGGTTTTTCAAACCCTAATGCGAACTAATGCTGCGTCTGCAACCATTTGCGCATCAGATAAACCATTGTTAACATTGGCACACCAGCACACCAGCTTAAATGATGAATCTAGCTCTTTCACAGGCCACACGATCCAAATAAACAACATATTTGTTGACGCAGTTCAGGTCGCGGCCACACGAGGGGAACAATCTGCCAACTGTAGAATTTTTAAATGGTGATTTATTGAATACTAACATTCATTCATTCATTCATTCATTCATTTATTTATTTATTATCTCCCGCTTTATCCTCTATTAGGGTCGTGGTGGGATTCCCCATGCCCATCCAGGGGAGAAAGTTTTGGGCGCTGGGCAGATACACCCAGGACAGGGGGGCAATCCATCGCTGGGCACACACTCACTCACACAGACAAACTCTATATGGGGCAATTTTGAGAATTCAATTGACTTGATCCATGTTTTTGGACTGTGGGAAACTCCACCCAGATGGGGATTCGAACCGGGAATCCCTTGCGCTGAGAGGCGAACGTGCTAACCACTAAGCCACCGTGCTGCCGTTGAATACTAACATACTTTGAAAAATTGACTGACTAAAGTTAATTTACACACACAGGACATTCAGAAAAATTTCTTGTATAATATTCCTGAAGTGCTATGCAAATTTGGTCATTCTCTAGAACCCACATTTAAATAGAACACATGAGAGAACACATGGGTGAAGTCATGGATACATTGGTCCTTGGGGGAATCAGTCTCCGGAGGAGAGGCACAGAGGCTTGCAAAGTTTAGTGCTGAAAGTAGAAATCCATGGCAACGACTCTGTGTCCTCATGTTAAAAGCAAAAGTTCATTGAAACTAGGTCAGAGTGTCGAGGCTGGACAATGGGGTCCCTCTAGTGTCTTAGAACAGACAGTGCCGTTCCTACTGCATCAGTTTTAGTGAGTGTTGCTTTTTCAAATGCCTTGTATTGTTTATTTGTATGCAGTCGGGGTGCATGCTCCCGGAGGTATTTTAAGTTTGACGATTCTGGACTGAATCCTCATTTTCATTTGGCCCACCTGGACTGAGGACACTTAGACCACTCTTAGATGCGAGACTTGGACCACTTGCACACCATGTTAGTGCCAAGCATCAACTAAACGTAACGCACATGTGGGTCAGATCTTTACCAGATGAAAACAAAAATGTTATTGGAACATGTGAACCATCTAGGCTTTAGTAGTGTGTGTGTGTGTGTGTGTGTGTGTGTGTGTGTGTGTGTGTGTGTGTGTGTTAGGGTGGTAACTTATTGGTTACAGAGTGGGGTTCTTAATTTAAAGCTCTGAGGGTGCAAATCCCATGTCATGACTGAAGTTTCTGAGAAACGACAATGGTTTTGGTTGTTACCCGTGGGGGTTCTGCTGTGTTCTTACCCCAACCATCAAGTTAGGATACTTGTAAGTCGCTTTGGATAATCCATCCATTATCTTCCGCTTTATCCTCTATTAGGGTCGCGGGGGGTTCCCCATGCCCATCCAGGGGAGAACGTTTCGGGCGCTGGGCAGATACACCCAGGACAGGGCACCAATCTATCGCTGGGCACACACTTACTCACACAGACACACTCTATATGGGGCAATTTGGAGAACTCAATTGACTTGATCCATGTTTTTGGACTGTAGGAACTCAGAGGAAACTCGGAGGACACGGGGAGAGCATGGAAACTCCACCCAGATTGGGATTTGAACCGGGAATCCCTAGCGCTGAGAGGAAAACATGCCAACCACTATCCACCGTGCCACCCGCTTTGGATAATAAATATGATATTTACACTATTTAAAATATATAATGTATAAAAATATAGAGAGTGAGGGGGCGGCACGGTGGCTTGCTGGTTAGCATGTCCTCCTCGAATCCCCATCTAGGTGGAGTTTCCATGTTCTCCCCATGTCTGTGTGGGTTTTCTCCCACAGTCAAAAACATGGATCAAGGTCAACTGAGTTCTCCAAATTGCCCCATATAGAGTGTGTCTGTGTGAGTGAGTGTGTGTTCAGCGATAGATTGGAGCCCTGTCCTGGGTGTACCTGCCCAGCTCCCGAAACGTTCTTCCCTGGATGGGCATGGGGAACCCCCCCCCCCCCCGACCCTTATAGGATAAAGCGGGAGATAATGGATGGATGGATAGAGAGACATAAAGAAAAATGATCTGATGCGGAGCCCCCCCCCCCAAAAGTGTGTTGTACTGTCTCGTGTGGTTGGGTCTGCTTTTCGTCAGAACCACATCTAATCTTCGGCAGACACTTGATGTAGAAGTTGGATTCACTCTGGTCGGATTTCTCTGTTACCTCAAAGAACTAAAGTAGAAAGAACCGAGCAGTTTTGTAAACATATAAGAACAGCGCGCCATCTCCCCACGAAATGTGCCAACAATGAAAATCAATTTTCGTGCAAACCTTAGCAGGAGGTTCAGACCTATTTGTTGCCTCACATTCGGTTCTGGGGGAAAATTGTTTAAATGAGGGTTTTGACAGACAAACCTTTAATGTGCCGGGATGTATTCTGACCTGCGCCGAGCTCGCCGTGGTTCCTGGCACCGTGTGATTGAAGCAGTGGTATAATAAAGTGTTTTCTCTGATGAACGACGTTGCTCCAGGCTGCAGCTTAGTCTGAAACGTTCTGGATCCAGAGCGAAGGCTTGCAAATGAGAAAAGTGGCCCTGCTGTAGCCCAAGGTAGAGAATAAATTGCAGATGATAACTAGCAGCGCCAGACACAAACAGCATAAGAGATGCTTTTAGATCCTCTGGGTACATCAGACCAAATCTGTCAGGTTTGCCCATTAAAGGAATTACTTCATGCTGCCTGATGTCAGATCTGATTTCTTATCAAAAAACCTGTTAGGCACTCGGTCTGTCCAGACAAAACAGTCTTAACAAGACCCAGGATTTACTCCTATCCCGGGAACATCGGACCTTCAGTTGTGCTTAGGTCCTGAAGTGGTCACTCGTGGTTATTCCCTGTTTTGCTGAAACATTCGAGGTGACCGACGAGTTTCTTTTTGCCGAGTAAAGCATCTGTTCATTGTAGTGGACACAATACCTTGATAATGGAATGCATTTGCATGTTCTCCATCGGTAAATCATTAAACCATGAATTAAGCACCGGAGGGAGGGGGTGGCAATTCAGTGGTTTGAATATCGGGCCTGATGTTTAAGTCTGCAATGAGTTGGCGATGTGGCCTTTTAAGCAGTGGACCTTAACCCTCATTACTACATGGGTGCTGAATCCTGGCTGACCTTATGCTCTGTCCCAAATCATCAAATTGGGATACTTGTAAGTCATTTTAGATAAAAAAATAGAAGGGCATTTGGAAAATGGACTAAAGTATGACTAATAATATTATGTTTGGACGATGTGTATGCCTTTATAATTATAAGATAGATGCATAATGTCATTATACATACATATGTATTCAAGGTAACTTGGATGGTTTAAATTGCCCCGTATAGTGTGTGCTTATGTGTGTGTGAGTGAATGTGTGCCCAGCGAGAGGCAACCTGTTCTGGGTGTACACATGGCCCCCCCCCCAGGACCCTAGTAGTGGATTAAGCTGAAGATAACGAGTGAATGAATATATGTCAAAGATTTATAGTGAATTGACAGTAAAATTGACAATCTTCATCCTTGTCCTTATTCTTGATCCTTTATATTATATTCTGCTCAGATACATATTTTAATTTTACTCCTTAATAATTTGCACAATGCTTTTACTTTGCGCTCAGTTTGTGTTGCACAACGCATATTTGGTCATTTCCAGCATTTGCACAATGCTTCTTTCTGCACTGCTTTATAGTGCAAAATGGTCGATTAAAAACACACTACACAGTGACAGAGTGTGGAAATGCATCACAGACACCTTAATGATTTCGATTAAAGATTGGCTTAGTGGTTGGCATGTTCTCCTCTCAGCACTAGGGATTCCCGGTTCGAATCCCAATCTGGGTGGAGTTTCCATGTTCTCCCCGTGTCTGCGTGGGTTTCCTCCGGGTTCTCCGGTTTCCTGCCACGGTCCAAAAGCATGGATCAAGTCAATTGAGTTCTCCAAATTGCCCCATATAGTGTGTCTGTGTGAGTAAGTTAGTGTGTGCCCAGCGGTAGATTGGCGTCCTGTCCTGGGTGTATCTGCCCATCGCCCGAAACATTTTCCCCTGGATGGGCATAGGGAACCCATCCACGACCCTAATATAGGACAAAGTGGAAGATAATCGATGGATGGATTAAAGATTCGAACTTTAAGGCCTGCTGATGGAGCTGAATTAGTGGATTCCAAAGAATATAAACTTTATTGCGACTAATAACTCAAGCGTACGAACTTAACCATGTGTCAACAACAATACCTGATCGAGTGGACGTCCCTGAAGTAAATTAAAGTAAATTGAAGGGTTAATAATACATAAAAAGTACAGATTTATGGACGGCTGCGAACTTTTGATGTTTTTTAAGGCGTGCACACAGCAAGTCGTTGTAAGTATAATCAGGAAACCTAATAGGGCACCACAGTCGCGTGTTTTATACTAAGAAAGGCGATGAAATGTCTGTATTTGAGGTGAATTTTGCGATTTGAAACGCGTTCTCACGTTTGCACTTGGTGTTTACTTTATTACACTAACTGCGAGTTGGCTCAAGAATTCACAGGCGCTTCTTTGAGGACCGTACCATGTTGAAAATAGGGGGAGTTGATAAACCATAACGACAAGCTTTGTATGTGGAAACATTTTGAAGGGCTGGCAATATATACCGGTATTAAATATCCCATGCCGCAAACTCTGGAAGATTAATAAAAGCCAAAAGAAGGCGTGCATTTTGTGAACAGACGTGCTGTTTTTTTCGGCCCCCCCTTTTGGGGTTGGCGGATCAGCCTGCGGAATTTTAAAGGCAACATGGCGACAGGGTGATGATGGATGACGGAGGAATACCGAGCGATTATTCGAGTGTCATGGCGAGTTTGCGGCCGTTTATGAAAGTCCAGCGTCGAAAAGGTAGGACCAACGGTGGTTTGCACAGCCACGGCGGGTGAAATTCGGTGTTTGGCGACGAGGCGGACTCGCGGCGCCGTGTGTCCTTTAGTGTCGGAGTCCTTGGAAGACACTGTTCTGCAGAAAGCGGCTAGTCGGTGTTAATAAAGCGTTTATTGGCCTTCATACGGTTGCAAACGTCGGCTGATGGCGTGCTGTCACAATCATAAGATCGCCCTGCTTTAATCCCGCGTCAACTTTTCTTTCTTTTTTTTTTAACCCGTGTAATCCCGAGGTCACGGTGTTCCGCACAGTACTTAGTCGCAGGCACACGTGACCGATGACGACACAGCGCCGAATATAAACACAGAAGCGAATGAAATGAAATAAAATTAAAGCGTAATTAGGTTCGAATCTGAGAAATTACCTTCGTTTCATCGTACGTGAGCCGCAGGCAGGACGCGGGTGACTATAACTGTAAACCGTACAGGTGGAATCGGGGTTTAAAGGTGCTTTATGCAATTCTAGCATTGATCCTTATAATACACGTGTGTTGTATCTTGCATATAAAATGATGGAGACACCATGTTTGTAAGGTCGCTGCATGGATTGTGATCAACACGGCGGCCATGTTGTTCAGGGCAAGCAGATCTAGAGTCCAAAAAAGGTCTTTATATTAAGCTGTCAAGCAAAGGTCAGGTCATGACGTTGACCCTCCTCTCCTCATCCACCTCCCTGTTGGCTCCATCCTTGGCACCCTGCAAATGTCCACGGCACCACCTTAGTCTGGTCTCCATAACGTCCTACCTTTTAAATAAGATCAAGGTTTTCAAGTAGAAGTCCTGGTTTTGTCCTTTAATATGACATCATTGTTGGATTAATACAGAAACATGACGGTGGCTGGTGGAGGTGGACCTTTGGAACCTTAGTCGGTAAGAGCCGTCACAGTTAGAATCCTTGGAGTGGAAGGACCTTCGGGATGAGGTCCCACCACCCGACCGCTGAGCTACGGCACCTGATGCACTGTATGGTCTGCATAATCCACCATATTGATGTCCTCTGCAGAAGCAGGTTATCTAGGATGATTCACGTTTGACCATCTGCTGGCTGTGGAGAGGAATCTGGGTTAGGTACATGCCAGGATGATGCCACCTGCTCAAAGAGGCAGTGCCAGCCTGAACCTACTTCCTGCACATGGACACACCAATCCCTTACCTCTGCTTAACATCCGGATCAGACGAGCTGCTGCAGCTGGACTGAAGGGCCTCAGGCCGGGCTTATGGGGTGGTGAGAGAGAGTGTTATGAGAGTGAGTGTGTGCGCGCGTGCGTGCGAGAGAGAGTGCGCGTGCGTGCGTGAAAGAGAGTGCGTGCAAGATAGAGAGAGCGCATGTGTGTGAGAGTGTGCGTGTGAGAGAGCGACAGCGAGTGCACGTGCGAGAGAGAGAGAGTGCAGGTGCGTGCGAGAGGAAGAGTGTGTGTGTGTGAGTATCAGAGAATGCGTGTATGTGAGAGAGTAATAGAGAATGTGTGTGTGTTAGTGCGAGAGTGTGAGTGCGAGAGATGGAGAGTGCGCGTGTGTGTGCGAGAGGGAGAGTGCGCGGGTGTGTTCGAGAGAGTGTGTGTGTGAGAGAGTGCGCTCTTGTGTGTGAGAGAGAGTATGAGAGAATGCGTGTATGTGAGAGAATGCAATTGAGAGAGAGAGAATGTGTTTGTGAGTGAGAGAGTGTGTGTGTGTGTGAGAGAATGCACGTGTGTGAGTGTGCAAGAGAGTGAGTTTGTGTGAGAGAGAATGTGAGTGTGCGAGAGAGAGAGCGTGTGATGGGGTGTGTGTGTGTGATGGGGTGTGTGAGAAACTGTAGAAAAATAACTTTTCTGAATGTTTGAGTCGTATCAGCTGACTTGCAGACAGGGGTTGAGGGTGTCAGCGGGGCATCATGCAGTCTGGAGGGCAGTGCGCTCTCTGTGCTGTGGTAACGTCCTGTACGGTGATCGGTTGCTGACCGCGTGGTGTAAGCGTGCCGTGGAGCTGAACCCGATGCCGAGGCTTCCGTTCCTCTCTGAGCGCCGGGCCGCTTTAATGATGCAATGACCTGAAGCTGTTTATATATAGGTCTCGCATTCGGGGGGCAGGTTCGGGCCCGTATTTGTGCAGAGCGCCTCGCCTCGCGCCCCGGTCCTGCCCGCCTGCTCAAACATGTGTGTTCATCTGTTTTATTTAAATATTAATTCATCCGTCTTTCTCCGCAGGCTGGTCGACTCTTTTCTGGGTGGTGCCCATGTTCTGGAGCGTTCAGGTGAGAGCCATTCAAACACACATACACACACACACACATACCTGACAGAACATGTTGTAACATCACCCCCCCCCCCCCCCCCCCCCCCCCCCCCCCCCCCCCCCCCCCCCCCCCCCCCCCCCCCCCCCCCCCCCCCCCCCCCCCCCCCCCCCCCCCCCCCCCCCCCCTCTATATGGGGCAATTTGGAGAACTCAATTGACTTGATTCATGTTTTTGGACTGTGGAGGAGGAAACCCACGCGGACACGGGGAGAACATGGAAATTCCACCCAGATGGGGATTTGATCCGGGAATCCCTAGCGCTGAGAGGAGAACATGCTAAACCACTAAGCCACCGTGCCGCCCATGTTGATTGATGTTCATTACAATTGTTACCCTTAGTTAACATTACACGGAAGCTTAGTGATTAGCATGTTCTCCTCTCAGCACTAGGGATTCCCGACTGGGTGGAGTTTTCATGTTCTCTCCGTGTCCGCGTGGGTTTCCTCCGGGTTCTCCAGTTTCCTCCCACAGTCCAAAAACATGGATCAAGGTTAATTGAATTCTCCAAATTGCCCCATATAGAGTGTGTGTGAGTGAGTGTGTGCCCAGTGATAGATTGGCGTTCTGTCCTGGGTGTATCTGCCCTGCTCCCGAAACCTTCTCTCCTGGATAAAGATGGGGAACCCCGCGACCCTAATAGAGGTTAAAGCGGAAGATAATGGGCTTATATTAAGGCTTATAATTAAGAGCAGGGTGGATTTGGTGGTGGTGGGGGGGGGTACTAGGTACTAAATTAACTATTTGGCAGCAACTTTTCGTGTGCTGCATATAAGCAGCGTCCATGTAGTTCAGTCTCCATAATAAAAGCAGAGTGCTCATCCACGGTGTAACATCTTCTCTCCCTCTGCACAAGTGTGTCTGTGTGTGTCAGAGAGAGAGAGCGAGCGAGAGACAGAGATGTGGCAGATTTTGGGCGAGGTTTTGACTGGCGGCGTCGTACGGGGCTCTCTGATACTCCGGCAGGCTGATGTGATCAGCCGTCATGTGAAATCAGAGCTGTCAGTCAGGACGCCCGGCTCCTCGTCAAAGCCGAACCTTCATCTCCACCCTCCCGCCAAACGCACCGGAAAAGCAGCCGGTAGTCGGTACCGATGCGAGAGCGCGGCGCTGACAGAACCATTTTAAGTAATTGGCCGCTGATCCACGACCCGCTCTCGAGGAAGACGCGCCTGGGATCTGATCCGGTACCAAAGCGCCGTTTGTCTGACGCGTGTTCCGGATTATGCGTCTCGACGCGCTGACGGGAATCATGATCTGTTTTATTTTTATCGCTGCTCTTCCTCACCCCGAGCCGAGCGCGGCTGCGTCGGCAGTGGCGCCACGTGCCGCGTCCCCGGGCCCCGGCACCTGAACACTTAATCGGGTGAGGGGTCTCCTCACCTGAAGACGCAGGCGCGAAACCCTGCGGCCTCCCGACTCCCGGGGCTTCCTGTCGTTAAAGACTTCATTAAGGGAATTAAGTGCAACACAGCAGCTCGCACCTTCCTCACCCGGAGTGCACACGACGCCCGATGAAGGGCGCTTTTCTCCTCAGCCACCAGGGGGCAGAATCGGATCGTCTATGTCGCCGTATATTAAGACTCCACTTACACTTGTGCATCCAGTCACTTGGATCCATATTTACCCCTCAAGTGAAGTTCTAACAGGAGTTAAATCCGAGTCTAATCAGATCTGTTTAAACTCTGTTTCAGTCCTCCGTTGTTTATAATCTTCCCAAATTAAAAACCTTACCTTTCTAACCGTCTGCCCTCGCCCTCTGTCCCCGGCACATGCGGCAGTGTTGGGTTCCATCATTCGGACCCCGGACATCATGTCGGTGCTGTTTGATGGTCACCTGTTGCTGTTTAATCCTACTGTGTGTGTTCACAATGAATTCCTAGAATTTCAGTTTAATTAATCCGTCATTTCAGGGGCGGCACGGTGGCTTAGTGGTTTAGCATGTTCTCCTCTCAGCGCTAGGGATTCCCGGTTTGAATCCCCATCTGGGTGGAGTTTCCATGTTCTCCCCGTGTCCGCGTGGGTTTCCTCCGGCTTCTCCAGTTTTCTCCCACAGTCCAAAAACATAGTTCAAGAAAATTGAGTTCTCCAAATTGCCCCCTATAGAGTGTGTATGTCTGTGTGAGTGTGTGCCCAGTGATAGATTGGCGTCCTGTCCTGGGTGAATCTGCCCAGCGCCCGAAATGTTCTCCCCTGGATGGGCATGGGGAACCACCCTGTGACCCTAATAGAGGATAAAGCAGAAGATAATGGATGGATGTATCTAAAAACATGGACAATATGTGTATTGCTAAAGGGGGCGTGTCCCCTTTACTACTTTTTACTACTTTTGACTCATACTGTGTGTATATAGAACATATGCAGAGATCAGATTGTTAGAATAAACCAAAGCATCAGTTGGATGTTAATCCAAGCTTCAGAAGAATACATGTTTAAATTAGGATCATGGTTTGTACGACCCTTTTGAGGTGCTGCTGTTGTATAAACCCCCCCCCCCCCCCAAATCCTACACTGATCCAAAATGTCCTTAGAGGGTTAAACCTCAGCCCTCTTCATATATAGAATATATATATACACACACACATACATACATACACATCAACATGACCACGAGTCCCTGAGGATATTAAAAAATCATTATTTCTGTATTATTTGGACTGTTTGTCGATGGTGTCCATTAAAGCTGAATGAGGGGGGCGGAGCCTTACGCAGGACCCTCATTAACACCAGAGCAACCCTCACACAGAATAAGTATCAAAAGAGAGGCATGAGGGGGACAGGGTTTTTAAAGGGCCGGTGGGTGGGGGGTATGTAATAACCCTGTGTTGGGATTTGTGTAAAGAGGCGGTGGAGGGCTGTGTTTTTTTTTTTTGTTTTTTTTTTTGTGGTGGTGGTTGGAACAGCCTCCCTCCTGGGAGAATTGCGCCTGGCTTAGCTGAGAGGTGGCAGAACTCTAATGAGCATATTGGTAAAAGTATACAATAAAAATAGGGGCGGGGCTTGCTACTTCCCAATTAATATATGACAGACCATTGGGAGGTAGCGGGGGCAAGGATGAGGTATTTAATCCTTCATGGGAATAAAGAGGATAAAGCATGTTAATGAGGTATCACGACCCAAAATCAATACCCACTGACTCCATAAGAGGGCATGGACCCCGTCAAACGGTGCGCCGGATTAAATACCTTCCTTAATTAGATTTATCGCGTTAATTATACGGGACGAATCGCTTGTTGCTCCCGTCGGGAGGAGCCACGTTCTCGGACGACCTTCTGTGATATTGGGTTATGTTTTTGGAGAAGAATTTGCCGAGGCAAGATGGAGGAGGGATGAGGTTTGGAAGAAGGATGCTGAGGATAGAGATGCGTGCAGGGGCGTCAATCACCTTCCTCTTGTTCTCAGCCCCGCCTCCTAAATGTTGTTGTTATTATTATTAAATATTTATTAATTCATCTTTCACTTAATCCTCTACTAGGTTTGCAGAGGGGAGGTTCCCCATGCCCATCCAGGGGAGAACGTTTTGGACGCTGGACAGATACACCCAGGACAGGGGGGCAATCTATCACTGGGCACACACATACACTTGATAGGGGCAATATAAAGAATCCAATTCATCTTAATACATATTTTTGGACTGTGGGAGGATACCAGAGACTGCAGACACCCCCCTGCAGACACAGGGAGAACATGCAAACCACGCAGATCAGGATTCGAACCCGGATCCCCAGTGCTGCCGTCCCTTGTTATTATATATTCATTCATCCATTATCTTCCGCTTTTGTCCTATATTAGGGTCGCGGGGGGGTTCCTCATGCCCATCCGGGGGAGAACTTTTTGACAGATACACCCAGGACAGGGGGGCAATCTATCGCTGGGCACACACACACGCACACATACACACACTATATGGGGCAATTTGGAGAACTCAGTTGACTTGATCCATGTTTTTGGACTGTGGGAGGAAACCGGAGGAAACCCACACGGATACGGGGAGGACATGAAAACTCCACCCAGATGGGGATTCGAACCGGGAATCCCTAGCGCTGAGAGGAGAACATGCCAACCACTAAGCCACCGTGCTGCCCTGTTTATTAAATATAAATTTGAAAATCGTATTAATATTTTTTTTCGGGTTTCCTCCTCTTGGTTTAAACTTTCCCGTATCGCCGTTCGCATCTCACTTTGCGCCTCACGCTCCATTTTAATGAAGCTGATTAGAGCCTCTCCCGTCCTCGTACCCACGGAGCTCTGCGTCGCTCTAAACGTCGGCGTGTCAGCGGCTGCTCGTCAGTCCTGATCCCGTCTCTGGTCCCAGGCTGAGACGGGCTGAGCGCTGACATTGACATCGGTTTACTTTCATCTGATTGGTCACGTGGGTGCAGCGACACGTTCCGGAGTTACAGCGGTTTAATGATGATGGGGGGGGGGGGCAGATGGAACTTTGTTCAGGGAGCAGGACCTGAAACGGCAGCTAGTACACACTCACAGTACACACAACACACTCACAGTACACGCAACACACTCACACACATGCATAGATTACACAAACATTAAACAATATACACACAAAGGATGAACATGCATACACACACCAAACAAACTGCACAATGTACACACCAGTCACACAAAGTGTTCAAAGTACACATACTGCTCAACTGTACAATTAACACAATATATACATGCCACACAATTTACACCAACACACAAACTGCACAATGTACACACGCCACAAACACTGCACAAAGTATACAATGTACACACCAGACACGCAGTGTTCAAAGTACACATACTGCACAACTGTACAATTAACACAATGTACACACGCCCCACAATTTACACAACACACAAACTGCACAATGTACACGCGCCACAAACACCGCACAAATTACACAATGTGCACACCAGACACACTGAACACATACTGAACAGTTTGCACAATATACACACGCCACACAAATTACACCAGCACACAAACTGCACAATGTACACACGCCACACAAACTGTACAAAGTACACATACTGTACAGTTAACACATTGTACACACGCCCCACAATTTACACAACACACAAACTGCACAATGTACACACGCCACAAACACCGCACAATGTACACACACCAAACAAACTGTACAAAATACACATACTGTACAATTAACACAATGTACACATGCCCCACAAATTACACCAACACACAAACTGCACAATCTACACACTCCACAAACACCGCACGAAGTACACAATGTGCACACACCACACAATAGACACAAAGTGCACAATGTACACCGACCACACAATGTACACATGCCCCACAATCTACACACGCCACACACAATGCACAATGTGCACGCGCCACAAAATATACACATGTGCACAATGTACGCCGACCACACGATGTACACATCCTGCACAATTCACACAATGCACACATACGGCGTATAAAAACTGCACAGTGTACGCATACTTAACGATGTGCACACTACACAAAGTGAATGTACGGCATAAAATGTGTATGCTACACAAGTACACACTGTATAAACACTACACACAGTACACATACTGTGAACGAAACAGCGTTCCCCAGGAACAAGGTGCTACATATAACAGACAACACAAAGTGCACATGTGCAAACACAAGAATTTCAATAAATATAGGACAATATACAGAACAATAAACATTCAAGTAATGAACAATAAACATTAACATTCAGTTACCATTTAGTGGAGAGGTAACAGTGCTGGTGAAATTGTTTAAGAGTCTGATGGCCTGAGGAAAGAAACTGTTACGCCATCAGACTCTTAAACAATTTCACCAGCACTGGTACCTCGCCACTAAATGGTAACTAAATGTTAATGTTTATTGTTCATTATTTGAATGTGTACTTGGGGGGGGGGGGGTGTTCATACACAATAGTACACGTATGCACAAGTGTACGCACACACACACTCTCTGCATCTTTGTTATTCATTTGGATGAGTGTCATTGAAAAGACCTCACTTAATGTACATGATATTTAAAGGTTCTTCTGATTAGTACTGGTTCCTGTCTCATTGCTGAGTCTGAAGCAGACTGAAGCTCCGCAGCCGCTTGGGTCGGTAAATAAGTAAAGTGGATAACCGGACTCGGGCGCCTCTCGCAGGGTGTGAAAGCAGGATTTGCGCAAGAGCTGGAAAGATTTTTATTTTTTTTTTGAAACGAGAGAGAGCGAATAAAAGCTTAGAAATAACTCCACTGTGTTGCACTAGCCGGCGGTGTGGGAGCCGCCGACTCCGAACCAGACCTGCCAAAGAAACGGGCCTCAAATGAACGTGTGACGCCGTCTGGCAATACAAACGTCCAGGAGCCGCCGCCGCTGCCGAGAGCCGTGCTGACGCAAAGCTGCAGCAACGTGAGCTCATCGGCGTTAAGGAGCGGAACCGTGAACCTTCCTCTCACAAGCAGTCCAAATTAGAGGCGCTCCCACACCCGTCGCCCCGGCGCTCGGGCTCCTTCGACGGGAGACGCGGGGTCGAGCGTTGCTCCGGTCTCGGCGAGGGCCTGATGAAAGGTGGGACGGGCGGAGGTGGGTGATGGGGTTAAGGCGGAAGGCGCGTCGCACGGCAGGTAGAGAACATCAAACGGCGAGTTCACAGGAAGCCCCGGCAACCTGGTCTTAAAACTGGATTTGGTGTTGTGGCGAGCAGATCAGCACCCGACCGCGGCCTCATTTACCGTCCGGCGGCGTTTGAGCGGAGGGGGGATTAAAGCCGCGGCAACTTTGAAGCCTTAAAACAATACCTTCTCGAAATTAGAGGGATTAAGAGCCGAGCGTCTGATGGGGATTTCCATCGGCTCTGTTAGCTTTAAACCTCCGTCTCTTTTACTTAAAGAGGAGCGAGGGGAGCGGGTGGCGGGTCCCGCGGCCCGCGCCGCTAACGAGATGTCGCGCGGTGATCAATGCCTGCGAGTCACATGACATGAAAGGGACCCAACTCCTCGTCAGTCACTCGGTTAGTTTTAGAAACTGCACTTCGCGGGGCGTGGCCTGAAGCTCCTCAGCTCCGGCGCCGGGTTCACGTCCAAGGCACGATGGGTGTGGATCAGCAGTTTGGGGACGGCCCGTCCCGTCTCCGTACCCGCGTGGTGGACGTGGAGGAGCTGCGCTGACCGTATATGAAAGTCAATTAAAGATACTTTGATGTGTAGCTGGGGTCTGTGCACTCGGTAACAGGTGACTGAATCAGGAGCCATTAAGCACTGAGCATCTGGTATCCCATGATTCACCGGGCGGGGGGGTGACCTCAGCCCTCAGTAACTCAAAACTAGTACATTTAATTTAGTTGGAAGATTTGTTCATTTAAATGATTCATCAGGATGATCTGCTGAAACATTTAGTAAGGTTTATTTATTTAAATGGTTCATTTCCAAGATTTGTTCATTCATTTGGTTCGTCTAGAAGATTCACTGAAAGATTTGTTCGTTCAATTGATTCAGTTTGATCGTTTTCTTATATAAGATTCAATGAACAATTCAAGTGATTCATCTAGAAGATTTGATTCAGTCCAAAATTTGCTCGTTTAAATGTTTCGTCTGGACGATTTGCTCATTTAAACTGTTCGTTATGCAGATTAACTGATTTATTTATTTAAATGATTTATTCAGATAATTTGCTTATACGAAAGTTTAGTGTAAAAGATTTGCTCATTTCGAAGAATCACCTAAAATGTGTCAAATCATACAACTCCGTTCAGGGGTTTGCTTCATGTACTGAATAATAATTATTATAATAATTAAATAATAATTTCTTATTTTGTTCGATTATTCAAATTGTTTTGAAGATATGAAATTATATATTATTAATATAATTTGACGACCAGTTTAATTAGGAAAATGTGTTATAACCTGTTGGGTTATTTTTAAGTGAATCGATTCGTTCGCGAAACCAAGTCCGTACAAATTTAGATTTTTTTTTGGAGAAGAGTGAAGTGTCTGGTTGTTGGGTCGAGGTGGTGGAGTGGGGTGATGTAGAGGGAGGTGGGGCGGTGGGGCGCTGCGCTGTGGGGCGCTGCTGTGGATCTGGTGGAGGGTGGCGCTCTCGTCGGTTTTACAGGGTTCGCTCGCACCTCCTCTCTGCCGGACAGCTTTGCCCAAACGTACGTTTCGCTCTGAGGATCTGACATCCAGCTCTGGATGCTCTCAACAGGAAGCTGCGTTGCTAACGAAGTGGTAAATTCAGTGTTAATGAGTGGCTTCACTGTTACCACCTTCAAGGTAAACCTTCCCGCCTCCATGTTCCCTCCATCTGTTCGGGTGCGAGGGCGAGGGGGATTTCAGAGGGGGAACAGACGCTCCACATTAAAGCCA
>JAFMOD010000303.1:380294-399265 GCA_019802435.1 Corydoras maculifer | reverse complement strand
GACTGACAGAGAGAGAGAGACTAATGATTTGATTGTACCTCAGATTAAAGACGCTGCTGTCCTCATGACGGCTTTGATATTCAGACGTTAAAGCGTCGCGTCTCTTTGATGTGACGCCGAATCGACTCAGCTGTGTTTACACTCGTTTGTTTCATGTCTGTCCAAATAAGAGACGCGGGGACATCACAGAACACGTTTGGAATTTACGGCCAAATGAATTTGTTGATTCGTCTCGACTCCCTCCCATACTTACTAAATGAGAGACGCGTCGTCGTTAATGACATCATCATCATCAGAGGGTCATATCAATCCTTCTCAGGAAATGGTAGAGACAATGAGATGCACTGACCACGCCCCTTTTCTGACTAACACACCAATGTCTATGGAAGCCACGCCTACTTTTCAGCACCACAGCTGTGCAGACACCTCCAGAGACCCGAGTCATGTGATTGGGAGAGACAGGAGTCATGGAGAGGGAAAGACGAACATCTGGAACGTTCCATTTCAGCCGACGAGCTGAGGAGTCGACTCAAAGTGCCGATTCGCCGTCAACTCGAGGATTCCCTTTGAGGATGCCAACCTCAATCTGGGATTCGTCTCGGGGAGCCGACGTGTGGATTTCATTTTGGGTATTTGTCTCAGGGATTCGACTCAGGGGTCCAGCTCACTAGAATTGGTTGGGTGTTTGTTTCCAGGATTCATCTTCGGGACTCGCCTTGAGGGACGGGGGGGGGGGATTCGTTTTTCTGATCCGTCTCCCTCTGGGATTTGTGTTGGGTATTGTTCTCAGGGATTCATCTGAGGGATTCAACTCGGGGATTCGTTTTGCAGATCCGTCTATCTGGTGGATTCGTTTTGGGTATCTGTCTCAGGGATTTGACTCAGGGATTCGTTTTGCGGATCTGTCTCACTCTGGGATTCATTTTGGGTATTTGTCTCAGGGATTTGACTCAGGGATTCGTTTTGCGGATCCGTCTTACTCGGGGATTCGTTTTGGGTATTTGTCTCAGGAATCCATCTCCATGGGGATTAGTTTTGGGTATTTGACTCAGAGATCAGTCTCACTCGGGGATTCGTTTTGGGTATTTGTCTCAGGGATTCGTCTCACTTGGGGATTCGTTTTGGGTATTTGTCTCAGGGATTCGTCTCACTTGGGGATTCGTTTTGGGTATTTGCTTCGGGGATTTGACCTGGGAAGCCGACGCTGAAATTTGTCCCAGGCATTTGACACGAGGGAGCCGACTCTGTGATTCCACTCGGAAGTTCGTCTTGGGGATTCGACTTGGGGAGTCGACTGGAGATGCAAAAAATATCACGGAAATTTTTTTTTCCCCCAAACTTTTGTAGCTAGAATGGAGTGAGTGGAGTGGGGTGAAGGGAAGTTGAGTGGGTTGGGGTGGGGTGAAGGGGAGTGGGTTGGGGTGGTGTTTGGGATTCTAGAACAGGTTCTCCTCCATGTCAATAACAGACGGATGGATGATGTTTTGATAAACATTTCTACAATACAGAAATAAGTGTTTGACAACAGATGGAGTGAGAGGGCGAAGTCACTGAGGGAATCACAGTTTATTACACTCAAGCTGCTCACACACACACACACACACACACACACACACACACACAGAGCAGAAAGTTCATTCAGCCGATCGTCTTTAGAACACTCACACTGAGACCCGTTATTTAAAACTTGTTTAAACTCGTTGCTCTTTCTTTCTTTCTTTCTGCAGTGAGACTAGAACCAAATAAAAAAACGTGTGTCCACTGCAACGCCACGTTCAACAGCGGCGTCAGTCTGTCCAATCACCTGCGAGCGTATGAACGCAGGAAGAGGATTGCGCTTCTGGAGGGAACATGTGGGTTAATCGTCCACCTCATTCTTTTTGTGTAGTGTGTGTGTTAATTAGTTGAGCAGTAGAAATCTTATTGATGACCTGATTATTGATTATGTGATCGGTTAATAATCAGGTTTCTGTCTCTCAGCGTTCGAGTGTAGTCAGAAGAGTCCACGCTCGCGGTCTGCACCAAAGATCAAACGTTTCGAAACCCCGCCCACTGCAACTGAAGTCATCTACACTCTCACCTGCAGGTACTGCAACACACACACACACACACACACACACTTGCTTATATGCATACTACACACACCATGCTTATATGCATACTACACACACCATGCTTATATGCATACTACACATACACACACACCATGCATATATGCATACAACACATACACACACGTACATATTTGCATATTGTACATATACACACACACAACATGCATATTTGCATATTGTACACATGCACAACACACACTTTATATAAGATATATGTAATACACACATGTAGCCTGCACAATTGCATTCACATACACACACCATGCATATATGCATCTTATACACATACACACACACTATGCATGTATGCATACTATGTTTGCATACACACAGACACACGCAAAATAACTGACCTCACCCCATGGTTTTCTGTGTGTGTGTGTTAGGTTCTGTGACCTGGTGTTTGAGGGACCGCAGTGTGTTCAGGAGGACTGGGTCAAACACCTACAGAGACACCTCTTGCACACCACCATCAGTGGCTGCAGCGTCCCCATGGCAGAGATACCCACTGTGTCTGAGGGGCTGGACCACGTCACTCAGGGGCTCTGACTCACGTTTACATACCCCCCTCTCCCCCACTCACACACACCCCCCACCCCACCCCCGCAGATGTGTGTATATATAGAGATGTATAAAGAGATGAGTTCTATATAGAGCAGCACCATGTTTATCTCTCTATGGGAACTATTTATGTAAATGATCTAACAGATGAGGGGCTTTTCTAATTCTGCGTCACGTCATCCGGCTTTTTTAACTCTTCTGTAGATAACGGCACATTTAGGTCCCGCAACGGTTCCTACGGTCATCTTCCATCAGGAAAAACAGGGTGAGACGTGTGAAACCTCTGCTCTTAACGCATTGAATTCCTCGCTATCAGGATCCGCCTACTTCCTTTGCATTTTTGCGTTTCATCCACGATACGGCGGCGTTTACAGGAACTCTAACACTCTGAAGGTTACAGAATGTTCAAGACAATGCAAACCCCCCCCCCCCCACCCCACCAAATCTGGGCTGCGTCAAGAGCTGCTGCTACTACTGCAGAGTGCTGCGGAATACTACTCCTTCTGCCGGGTACTACCCGTGCTGCCGAGTACTACCCATGCTGCAGAGCAGAATACTACCTATGCTGCAGAGTACTGCAAGTACTGCAGGGTACTACCCGTGCTGCAGAGTGCGGCAGAGTACTGTAAGAGCTGCAGGGTACTACCCATGCTGCAGAGCAGAGTACTACCCATGCTGCAGAGTATTGTAAGCACTGCAGGGTACTACCCGTGCTGCGGAGTATTGTAAGCACTGCAGGGTACTACCCGTGCTGCGGAGTATTGTAAGTACTACAGGGTACTACCCGTGCTGCAGAGTGCGGCAGAGTACTGTAAGAGCTGCAGGGTACTACCCATGCTGCAGAGCAGAGTACTACCCGTGCTGCAGAGTATAAGTACTGCAGGGTACTACCTGTGCTGCAGAGTACTGTAAGTACTACAGGTTACTACCCATGCTGCAGAGTACTTTAAGTACTGCAGGTTACTACCCGTGCTGCAGAGTACTGTAGAGCTGCAGGGTACTACCCATGCTGCAGAGCAGAGTACTACCCGTGCTGCAGAGTATTGTAAGCACTGCAGGGTACTACATGTGCTGCAGGGTACTACCCGTGCTGCAGAGTATTGTAAGTACTGCAGGGTACTACATGTGCTGCAGGGTACTACCCATGCTGCAGAGTATTGTAAGTACTGCAGGGTACTACATGTGCTGCAGGGTACTACCCATGCTGCAGAGTATTGTAAGTACTGCAGGGTACTACCTGTGCTGCAGAGTACTGTAAGTACTACAGGGTACTACCCGTGCTGCAGAGCAGAGTAATACCCGTGCTGCAGAGTATTGTAAGCATACTACCCGTGCTGCAGGGTACTACCTGTGCTCCAGATTGCGTCAGAGTACTGTAAGTTCAGTACTGCAGAGTACCGTTAGTGCTCCGGAGTGCAGCGCGGTGCTGTTAGTGCAAATGAAATACGAAACGTAAAAATGCAAAGACAAGAATTACATTCCGAGTTTGTAATGTGGGCGGAGCCAAAGCACCTGAGGATGCACAGCCTAGAAATCTAGAGACATCACGTTCGGTTTACTTTACAGTTGGTCTAATCAGACGTACGATCGCGTCATATCTCCTGTAGTGTTTATTTTAGGTTCCAATCAATCGAGAAATGATTAATTATGACTAATAAATGAGCCACAAATTCCCCCGCTGTGTCCCGCACGAGTTTGTTCAGACCGTTCGCTGGTCATGTGATTCATCATCACTTCCTGTTCAGCAGGGGGTCTCTGGGTCATCTACTCTGAATAGGACGGCCGTCTGGGTGACGGCCCCCTGTGAAGTGTGTAGACGGGATGTTCAGACATCTTTAGGATGCATTGGGATATCGAGGCTGGGACTGCAGGTCTCTGTAGCCACAGTTCCAAAACAAATCGATTGTCTGGACGGCACGGTGGCTTTGTGGTTGGCATGTTCTCCTCTCAGCGTTAGGGATTCCCGTTTTGAATCCCAATCTGGGTGGAGTTTCCATGTTCTCCCCGTGTCTGCGTGGGTTTCCTCCAGGTTCTCCGGTTTCCTCCCACAGTCCAAAAACATGGATCAAGGTGAAATAAATGCTCTAAATTGCCCCATATAGCGTGTGTGTGAGTGTGCCCAGTGATAGATTGGCATCCTGCTGGGTGCTGGGAAGATACACCCAGGACAGGACGCCAATCTATCACTGAACACACACACACTCACTCACACAAACACAGTCTATATAGGGGAATTTGGAGAACTCAATTGACCTTGAATTCATGTTTTTGGACTGTGGCGTAAACCCGGAGGAAACCCACGCAGACACGGGGAGAACATGCAAACCACCCAGATTGGGATTCAAAACGGTAATCCCTAGTGCTGAGAGGAGAACATGCTTTTTTCGTTGTTGTTGAGTTTATTGAAAAGTTGGTGTAAAGTTATGTAATCCGAATCCTCTCCGTCCCGCGCGCGCCGTCCCTCAGACGGACGGACGGTCAGTCAGTGGATCAAAGCTGTACAAACCAATCGTCGTCACGTTCCTCCAGAGGGACCCGTGGTACATTAATGCCCCTGCGTCGGGTGGTAATTGTATCTCTGTGACTTCATTAGGGGGGGGGGGGGGGGGGGGGGGGGGGGGGGGGGGGGGGGGGGGGGGGGGGGGGGGGGGGGGGGGGGGGGGGGGGGGGGGGGGGGGGGGGGGGGGGGGGGGGTGGTGGTTTTACTCGCAGGACCAGACTCGGGGTGGCAATTAAATCCGCCCTGGGGCGCCTTAATATTTTAGCAGCGGCTCAGATCCGCCGTGCGGGTTGCTTTGCGAGAGTTCAGCGGCGTTTTCCGTCGGGATCTTTATTATGAGGTTCTGAACTGGAGGTGAAGGTGACCTGGCAACCCTGTCCAGCTTTTAACGTCCAAGCACTGGGATAGGCCCCAGTAACCCCGGCATTCCAAATTAATTCATGTCACTTAGAAAATAGTTTTACTCCCGCAATTTATATCGGGCTCCATCCATCCATTATCTCCAGCTTTTTCCTCTACTAGGGGGGTTTAGGGTTTCAGGTGCTGGGCAGATTCACCCAGGACAGGATGCCAATCTATCACTGGACACACACTCACTCACTCAGACAAACTCTATATGGGGCAATTTGGAGAACTTAGTTGACCTTGATCCATGTTTTTGGACTGTGGAAGGAAACTCGCGTGGACACGGGGAGGACATGGAAACTCCACCCAGATGGGGATTCGAACCAGGAATCCCCAGCGCTGAGAGGAGAACATGCCAACCACTGAGCCACCGGGCCGTCCGTTATAATAACTTATTTATAATTAAGCTTCAGGTGTTTATGTTCGCTGGCCACTTTATTAGGTACATGTGGGAGGAGCTTAGAGGATTTGACAGGGCTGGGTTGGGAAGGGGGGGTGGCGGTGGAGTTTTTATGTTCTCCCCGTGTCCGCGTGGGTCTCCTCCGGGTTCTCCGGTTTCCTCCCACAGTCCAAAAACATGGATGAAGGTCAATTGAGTTCTCCAAATTGCCCAATATAGTGTGTGTTTGTGTGAGTAGGTGTGTGTCCAGTGATAGATTGGCGTCCTGTCCTGGGTGTATCTGCCCAGCGCCCGAAACGTTCACCCCTGGATGGGTGTGGAGAACGCCCGCCCCCCCTTCCATGACCTAGTAGAGGATAAAGTAAAAGATAATGGATGGATTGGTTGGGAGGGAGGAAGGGAGTGTGGAAGGGTACGTCAGTGTCCGTGCAGTGCTTAGACTCATCCGCCACCCTAATAATACCTGCCCTGTGGGGGTCCACTGAAGGTTCTGCTCATTCCTGGAAGATTGAAGACTGAACGTCAACTGAAGTGAAGTGGGATGAATTGGAATGATGCTTATGGTCCTGACCTCATAAGAGTGCTTCATTTCCTTACAGTTTCCACAGACTCCACTTAGCAGATAAGTGTGTGTGTGTGTGTGTGTGTGTGTGTGTGTGTGTGTGTGTGTGTGTGTGTGTGTGTGTGTGTGTGTGTGTGTGTGTGAACATTTGACTGTCTGATCTGGGATCAGATTTATAACATGTTAAAATGTTAAGTTCCAGCTTGCAGTACCGTGTTTTCACCAGAGAGGTTTCCAAATCCCCAAAGCAGCTTGTAGGCGTGTGTTACCTGAGCAGGTGAAGATGCTTTCACATTTTTTTTTTTTTTATAATTATTATTATTTTTTTTATCTTTAATCACATCAGTGCAGAATCTCTCCACCTTGCTCTATCTCACCGCTGAAGGATCTCAGGTGAGTCACCAGGGGACACGCAATGGATGGATGGAGGGACAGATAACACCCACCAGCTTCCCTTTTTTGCACGGTCCGTCTCCCTGAGTTGTTGCACCTGTCGTGAGGCAGGAGGTCAGCGGCACACCCTCGCCCTCCGCCGGTCACTCGGAGGAGAAAAAACACCCGACAGGGAAGAGCGAAGGACGGAGGCTGAGGAAAATCAATAGGATTCCATTATGGGGTTGGATGGTGTCAGCGGCGTGTCAGCGATCCCGCTACACCCCCGGTGCGCTCCACCGGCACTGACACCAGGAGAGCATGCTGACAGAGCGCACCAACAAGTCAGAACACACATTTGCACTTCAAGAGCGTCGGGGGCCACCGTACGCCGAGGGGCCTTGCTCAGGGGGCACCGGGGGGCTCTGGGTGGGGAGGTAGTGGGCATCGGATCAGGGATTTTTTTTTTTTTTTTTTTTAAGGGTGGGGGCATGTGGTCTGGCTCCCCCCCACCCCCGCCTGTCTGACTGTCTTACTGCTCTCTGCTAACGCTTTTATCCCTGCATCAATTATTTACCTCTGGATCCACCAAAGGAAAACCCAGGTGCACTGATTGTGGCGCAGAGAAATTCATCACCTTCTCAGTCGGCCACTCGCGCTTTTTTTTTTTTCTTTTCTTTTCGTTCTTTTTCTCCTTACTGCCCATCTCACACACCCCCTACACACACCCTCCACCTCCCCCCTTCACATGGACTACTAAAGAAACCATGATGATCTAACATGCATGTAAGAATGCAGCCGTGTGTGTCTGTGTGTGTGTTTGTGTGTGGGTGGGAGGAGCTCGGATCACGTCTCACGAATCAGATCATATCACGTTTGAATGAATGAATGAATGAATGAATGAATGATGCTCGAATCTTCTCTCTAAATAAAGCTTTAATTCCTTCTTTGGGTCTGAAAAGTAATAAACAGGGTTTTTTAAAATGGCTTAAATAAATCAGTTTACATGTTCTTCTGTCTTAAAAATTATTAGTAGATGTGTGTGTGTGTCTGATTACAGTTGTGTGTATGTGTTTGTACAATTTTAATACACTGTATCTAATTTATCATGATTATTTTATGAATTCTGTAATGAATTATAAATAATTTTGTTAATTACTAAAAATGAGTCACTGAACAGATTACCAATAGATCGATATGATCTATTATCTGTGATGATAATGATGATGATGCTGATTGTGTAGTGGTGATGGTAGTGGTAGTGGTGATGATGGTGGTGGTGGTGGTGGTGATGCTGCTGTTGTCAGTAATACAGATAGTGCGAACCTCTTCTTCATGGTGATGAGATGATGATGGTGGTGGTGGTGAGGCAGATAGTCTAATCCTGTCCTTCATTGTGATGATGATGATGATTGAGATGATGATGATGGTGGTGCTGTCAGTAAGGCAGATAATTATCACCATAAAGATAATAGTCTGAGCCTTTCCTTCGTGGTGGTGATGATGATGATGATGATGATGGTGGTGGTGGTGGTGGTGGTGTTGGTGTTGGTGCTGCCAGTACACAGATGGTCTGAGCCACTCCTTCATGGTGATAATGATGATGGTGTAGGGTGCTGTCAGTAAGGCTGACACTCTGAGCCTCTCCTTCGTGTTGATGATGAAGATGATGATGAAGATGATGGTGGTGGTGTTGGTGTTGTCAGTACACAGATGGTCTGAGCCCCTCCTTCATGGTGGTGTAGGATGCTGTCAGTAAGGCTGACACTCTGAGCCTCTCCTTCATGGTGGTGGTGGTGATGGTGATGGTGGTGATGATGATGATGTTAAAGGTCATCATAATAACTTGATTGTCATGGTGGTGCTGTCAGTAAGGCTGACACTCTGAGCTTCTTCTTCATGGTGGTGGTGGTGGTGGTGATGATGATGATGGTGGTGCTGTCAGTAAGGCTGACACTCTGAGCTTCTTCTTCATGGTGGTGGTGGTGGTGGTGATGATGATGATGGTGGTGCTGTCAGTAAGGCTGACACTCTGAGCTTCTTCTTCATGGTGGTGGTGGTGGTGGTGATGATGATGATGGTGGTGCTGTCAGTAAGGCTGACACTCGGAGCCTCTCCTTCATGGAACAGAGACATCAACTGCTTCAAAAAAGAACAAAAAATCAATAATTTTGAGTGAACCCTGTTTTTCAGGTTGCAGCGTTTAGTCCTCTGAAAATAATCTTCATCCTCCGTCAGAGGAGATTAGACCAGAAGCTGATGACGTACGAAACGACCGTCTAACTGCAACTTTACATTTATATGATCTTTAAGTTCGATTTCTACTTATAACTTTTAAAAACACGAGTCTTAATGTAATAATCTCAACTGTTGAAAGTAATAAAAAATAAAAAAAAAAAACAAATGACGCGCTGTATTTCTCGGCTCGGTCCCAAATTGCATTCCCTCTACTAACTAGTGTGCTACCTACTTAGTGCACTTTTGTTAAAATGGAATTTGATCGCGTTCGCTTTTTTTGGCGCCGCCGCACCATTAATTACAATAATGAATTAAAATGAACTTTTATGAAGTAGTTTTACAAACCTAATTAGTCACAATCTCTGCCAGAAGTGACTTTTAATGCAGATTTAATGCTTTAGCTCAGTTTCTGAGGTAATCCGAATTAGCTGTATTTATATTTTATTACATTTTATTACACTGTTGTCGTTTATTATTATTATTATTATTATTATTATTATTATTATTATTATTATTATTAAATGTAATTAACGTCGTTGTAAATGTTTGGTGCTGGTTGAGACGATTGTGCAGGGTAAACTCTGAAAATATCCACCATAATAAATATTTATTATTATTATTTTTAATAATTATTATAATTTATATTTGTAGGTTAATAAAAGATGTGCAGGCTGATATTGGTGAGTACAAAAAAATTAGCTAATGAATCTTTAAACTCCATAAATACTAAAGTAATTTGCTTTTATGGTATTTATATAGTTATAAATGTGATTTATTTGAATTTTATTAAATGTTAAACACTTAACACGTGTCAGACGTTATGTAATAAATTAGGTTTAATCTATATGGGCTCATCTCTGAATAAAAAAAGGGTATTTTGATGTAATTGTAAATGCAGAGTATGATTTAAACAGTTTAGATGGGCGTACTGATTTTTCCAGGCTGGCCTGATTTTCTTGTGTAAAGGTTAAAGGTCAGTGAGACGAATCGCGCTTTCGTTTGTTCAGCTGGATGTTTTTTCGGGGACGAAAAAGTGCTCGGGGCGTCATCTGATTTTTACCCAGGGCTTTTAATTAATGCATGTAAAATGCCAATTGTTTTTCAATTAGCATGCCCCGTTCTGCCCCCCCCCACCCCTCACCCCCTCCGGTCGCCATGCCTTTCTGACGCTGTAATTCCTCCCTAAATGACTGCGGGGAATTGGAGTGAATATGTTGACATGCTTTAACAATAGCAGGTCGTGTCGGCCGGGCACGCTCGACTGAGCCGGGTCACGCCGGCAGCTGACGGATCCTAATCACGCACTGTCCTACAGGCACAAAGGCCACAAAGGACCCGGACGGCGGAATTACACGCCGCTCTGCCAGGTCGAAATTGAGACGTAATTAATGTCGGAGCCGTTTTAATTGTTTCTGCTGATTGCACTGATACCCTGTTAGTGTTATGAAGCATGAATCGGGACAGAAAGAAAGGCTTCACTACTGCTGCTGCTGCTGCCAACAATGAGCTGATCTCACAGCGAATAACACAAATAACACAAATCTGTTCGGTTACCATCAAACAGGAACCTAAATAATCTGCATCAGCTTGAAAAATGGAGTCAAATCTTTTTAGAAAGCATCCAAACTCCCATCATCCATCTGTAAAGGATCTATTAACTTAACTATTTACATCAATAATTTTAATAAATAAATTAAATTGGCAAGTAAAGCATTACATTTGTATTTATATACATGTTGTGGTAATGTTATAAATTTGAATTATTATTTTTGATTAGCGTAATAACGATGTCTGAATTATATTAATGATGTTTTACACTTGCATGCAATTTATAATTTAGCCCTTCTCTTGAATTACATGTAATTTACGATACAATTACAATTACAAGTATTTAAATATTTTAATATTTCGCTAAAATCGACTTTTGTTTGGGTCAAATTCCTTTTTTTTTTTTTATTTTTTATTTTCCCCCTCTAGCATTAAAATTCAGTTCAGTTTAATAAATACATCATAACTGTAAGTTTAAATATGCAGGAGTCTGTTTCCCTGTGGAGGCTGCGTTCATGTCTTTCCGCTCACAAAATCATAAAAATGTTATTTTGGTTAACTGTTTTAGGAAACACGAGGACGAGAGCTTCGCGAAAGCCAGTAAACGTCTCCGGTTTCAAAAATGAACAAATTCATTTTCCGTGTTTGTGTCGGTTTAATCTCAGGAATTCTAAATTCTCCTCGGCACGCTGCGAAACGTTTGTTTGTGTGATTAAATGGCAATGTGAAACCTTCAGCATGGTCCTGTCCACCACGGAGGAATGATATATATATATATATTTATATGATATTGTCGTCGGTTCGTCAGCCACGTGTTTAAAGTGTCAGCTCATTTTGAAGCGGTGCAGAACCTCGGTGTCAGGTCTGAGTTTGTCCGTGTCAGTAGGCGTGATGAAGCAGTCGGCGCTTTGTTGAGACGCTCGGTCGAGCTTTGGCTGTGTGTGTGTGTGTGTGTGTGTGTGTGTGTGTGAGAGAGAGAGAGAGAGAGAGACGAGCAGTAGGAAGGTGAGATCCTCCAGCAGCTGGCCCTCATCCCTCCGGGTGCATCCTGACCTCCTTTTCCTCCCTCTCGCCTCATCAGAGCCCTGACAGGCCACAAAATGATTCCGATTCACAAGGAAATGCAGAATATGAGCCAAAAGTGACGAGTCGGCCGGCGTGCCGCGTAACACGCGGGCGCGTGAGGCGTCGCACGTCGTCACGTGAAATGGGAGAACGTCTGGCTGTCGCGTCGCGGCTCCGCGGACGCCTGCCGCGAGCGAGGGCTCGGTTTGTGGACTCTGACGAGTCGTGAGCTCATGTAAACAAAACCGTTCTCTCTAAAAAAGCAGATTGTTTTATTAATAATGGTTTTAATCTGTACGAAGCTGCTTTCCGTCATTTCAGACCTGAATTAGTATCTGTCTCCTGATCTGTGCAGAGGGAAAAAAAATGCTGCATCTGAAATCGTCTGCTAAACTCGTGTACAGTATTCATGCAACCTTAGACGTGTCAGATATCACAAACCTAACTTCAGGTAAGAGGTCACCCCACCCAATGTAACACATTTATTTATTACATAAACAGATTTGATGTTTGACCTATTTCTTTTTCTTTTTTTTTTTTCTTATTTACAGTTGACTCCAGCTGAATTATGGGATGCGGTCACTTCTAAATAGCTTCTAACTCCATAGGTCACCCATGGAATCCTACTTATATCCCACTGGAGTAGGTAGAAGTCCATTTCGAACATCTGTAGACGGTAATCCTCTGACTTGAATCGCAATAAATACCTGGAAAAATTGGGTATACACTTTTGACCTGTAGTGTATATTTTATCGATATATTAAATAAATGTAACACCCAATAAAGTTAATGTCACAATAAAAACAATTAAACGTAATATATATAAATATATCTATATATATATATATATATATATATATATATATATATACAAAAATATTTTTTATTATTATTATGATTGAAATTATTAGTGAAAGCAACATTAATCACCCACAAACACTCCCATGACGGCCCTTATATAGCTTCTAATAATTTTTTGTAGAAGTCATTTTATTTGGAGTTGCCTACTGAGTTTTCGACTCGGGGGCCCGAATGTTCCCAACGTCTGCAAACGTTTATCCCTTCGTAGCCTTTTTCTATCGAGAACACAAAAAAGATTTTTTTCCAAATTTTAACACAATTTAATGTGTTTGACAAGCTACATTCAAATAACTGAGCTGCGTGAACCCATTAAGCCACGCCCACCATGTGCTATTTGTTTATTTTTTAAAGAAATATTAACAATTAACATCCATCCAATATCTTCTGATTATTCCTGTACTAGGATCGCGGTGGGGTCCCCCATGCCCATCCAGGGGAGAAAGTTTCGGGTGCTGGGCAGATACACTCAGGACAGGACATCAATCTATCCCTGTGCACACGCTCACTCACACACACACACTCTATATGGGGCAATTCGGAGAACTCAATTGACCTTGAGCCATGTATTTTGGACTGTGGGAGGAAACCCATGTGGACACGTGGAGGACATGGAAACTCCACCCAGATGATTACCATATCCAATTGAATTAATAGATTTAATCCAGGCGATCTGTGGATGGCGGTGGCTGTGGATGGGTGTGATGTGGATGTGATTTGGTGTCTGATGAATGTTTGCACTCATTTCTTTTCCCATCAGCAGCTTCGTCACGTCGCTTTAAATCTGAACACGTGAGTCTCATTTGAATCGTCTCAGCGTTCCACTAATGTCTGCTCTCATGAGGAAAACGTGTTAATGTCTCTTCTTACTTCTTCCCACTAAATAAATAACAGCCGCCTCACAACCACGCCAATTTCATCTTTAATAAAATGCGGCGCCAACGTGCTCTTTCCCGCGCTTTTCGGGAGTGTTAATGAGCCGTTTGGACCGATCGGATCCTCAGAAGATGCTCCGCTTTTAATGAGGCCTGAAGAAATCCGGTGTGCAGTTGTAGCGCTGGCCGCTGGGGGGCAGTGCGCTTCACACGGTGAGCGGAGTCCTGAGCTTTAAACATTTATTTATCTAGCTTTGTGGAAGCGATACAGCGATGTTATTATAATTAAAGATGATCTCCCCACCTTTGGGGTCGCTGTAAAAAAACCCCACACATTCAGCTCAGAATTCCATTCTAAAATGCCATGATCCTCACGATCAGAAAGAATTTATATACAAATAACAAAAATAACATAAACTGCAGATAGATAAGATCAAATAAAATACGATTAGGGAAAAATAGATTTACATACGACACATTGGAAAAATATGTAAAGTTAGATAAGATGAACAAGATATAAACAGAAGGCTGGATTTGATAATCTATATTAGATGAATAAAATAGATTCAATTAAATAACATGGGATACGTTAGATAAGATTAAAAAGAAAAGATTGAATTGGATAAATATAGATACGGTAAGCAGGTAACCTAAGAAAACCTAAGATTAGATTTGATACGATGAAATAGGTTAAATACGATCAATTAGATCTAAAATATATAACATTGAACAGGTTGGATTAGATAAAATACAATAGATAAGTTTAAATAAAATAGACTAGGTAGATTAGCTTGAGATTGTCAAACATAAATAATATAAACTGGATACAATTGATTAGATTAAGATAAATAGCTAACATGGGATAGATTAGATAGAATGAAACATATTAGATTAAGTATGTTAGATATGAATTGTTTAATGTGGTATAAAATAAAATAGATTGGATTATATGAAATAGATAATATTTAAAAATATTTGATTAAGATTAGGTCAAATTAATATTTTAGATCAGATCTAATAAATTACATAAGATTAAATAGATCAGATTAAATGTATGGGATAGTACTAAATTCTAATTATATGTAATTCCAAATTCATCTCACAAAGAGGACGATTCATGGTTTTCCCCAAAATACATTTTAAAATTATTTTAGTTCCTCTGATTAATATTATTAATCATTAAAAGTGAAGTAATTATAACAATGCTGATTTTACTTATTTATCTAATATGTAATTAGTATCCAGGAGTAATATATAATAATTAAATGAGTGAATTGTCTTTTAGTTTCTTTGTTTTGTTTAGTTTTTAAAATTGTTCCTTTAAAAAAAAAAGTCGTATTCATGCTGTTGTTACAAATTTATTACAATTAACAAAAATACTTATTTTCCTGTTGTAATAATCGAATGATCTGATTGGTGACAATCTAAATAAGCGATGTGTATTGATGATGTCATTAGTGTATATAATGTTTGCAGCATTACAATTTATTACGCAGCTTTATCTTAGCATTAGACAATCAGCACTTCCACCTCACAGAAAGAAGGTCCCGGGTTCGATTCCCAATAGGAACTTTCATGTCCTCCCTGTGCCTGCGTGCCTTTTCTCCTGCATTGCCCAGGACACTGATCTGTTCTAGCTATTAGTGGTGTGACGCATCAGTGCTGGTTCCAAACCCGGGTATTTGGGGGGGTTACGCCAGGAAGGGCATCCGGTGTGAAACTGTACCGAGTGGAACACGCGGCGCGGTCCGCCAAGGCGGCTCTTAATGGAATTGGAATTGGAAGCTGAAAGAAGGCGGCGGCGGCGCGATCCGAAATCAGTTTTCAGTAATCGTAATGAGTATAAATCCGACTCATCATCGGGATTCTTCCCGGGGTGTGATTTCTGGGGGAAAACATTCCGCCATCCGTCTCTCCTACCTGATCGGCAACATCCTCCGGTACCATTTTTAAATTCGGGTTAAGGATTTACACGTACGAACAGACGAGATTGTGCTGACAAAAAAGATGTGACATCACATCCTCCGTGCCGAGAACGAGGTGTTACCGCCTCCCTCCTCGCCGCACTTTGTCTATCATTTACAGAGAGCCGGATGAGATGCGCCGGTTGTGTGGAGACACGCCGCACTTCAGGCTCGTGTTTGTTTTGGGTGTCAGATCGTCCAACCTCTGAGTAATAGATGTATAATTTCAGGCAGCCATCGTCGGTGACGGTAAACAAACACGAATAATCCCGCATTTACTGCACGGGCGCGGATATAAATAATAAACCGACAAGGATGCTTACAGGCGTGTCCCGCCGCATGTTTATTTCCTCTGCAATTTACCTTTCGGCGTGCTGTTTTCTGCCCCCCACCACCCCACCCGCCTCGAACCCATCCCTCTGCTTTGTTGATATATATAATTGCAACCCCAAACTGCATAGCTGAGTTGAAACGCGCGTCAAGCGAATATATAGAGCAAATGACAAAACACAGCGCGAGGGGGGAATAAGTGACAGTTGAAACGGCGGCGACGCGCTGCTAAGGGGCAAAGGCAGCGGTGCAAAGTGCCACGTTGCCTTTGAGCTCGCATTTCCTGTCGGCTTGAGAGAGGGAGAGAACAAGCTAACACGGCCTGTTTAAGAAACAAAACATGCAGATTAGATGGGGGTTCTTGACAGCGCACCTTGCTTCGAGGATTACGGTCCCATCGCGCGCACGCCAGCTACATAAAGAGCAATATAAACCTGTCGGCGTAACCATACGGACGACATTTATCACCCTCCCGCCGCAGTAAATTCCAAATAATCACCCCGCCGCCTCATTATCCGGGCTTTGAAGTGGGTTCCGCCAGCCGCAGTCGCCCAAACCGGCACGGCTGAGACGCAGCGAGGCTGCAGGCTTGATCGGACTTTTAAGGTCATTCGGTGGGAATCGCAGCTTTTTGGAACTTTTGTTGGAGTTCTGTGAGGCGCCATGCCACGGCATGAAGGTTCCGGGTTTGATTCCCCGTGGGGTAACAACAGGTCCTTTCTGTGAGAATGCTTTGATGCAAAGTGACTTACAACTATCCCAACTTGATGCTTGGGGTCAGAACATGGGTCAGCCATGATACTGTACCCCTGGAGCAATCAGGGTTAAGGGCCTTTCTCAAGGATCCATATTGGTAACTTTGGTGGACTCCGGGGTTAAACCCCCAACCATCAGATTAATAGACAGTAAATTGCCCTTGACGTTAGTGGTGAACATATCAGTACACTTCTTGGTGTTGGTACTATGGGGATGGGTTACCATTGTGATGGTTGCATCAGGAATGATAAAGAGAAATATAAAACTGTCGGCATAACCATACGGACGACATTTATCACCCTTCCACCGCAGTAAATTCCAAATAATCACCCCGCCGCCTCATTATCCTGGCGTTGTAGTGGGTGCCGCAGTCGCCCAAAACGGAATGGGATGGGTTACCATTGGGATGGTTGTATCAGGAATGGCATCCGGTGTAAAACTGCACCAACTTCAATATGCGGAACTCTACTGTGGCCTTCAACACCATTCTAAAGTTTGCTCCTGTTCAACCTGCTGGACTCCCTGCTTGTACAGATACCGCACAATGAACTGTCAGAGGAGCTCTTGTCCACATGTCACCTCTTGTTTTTTACTTAAAGACAAGACAGGCATTGAGGATCCAGACTTGTGGCTTTGGTGGTGGAGAAAACCAAGATATCTCTGCCTCGTCAACCATCGAGAACCAAACTGCTTTAAAGTGGTTGAAGCTTCGTCAAGGTTGCAAAGCGATTAGTTGCAACATGTGATTGAAATCAATTCCTTTATTACACCTGGATCTTATGATGATCTCCGTGCAGTGACGTCACCATGATGGAAAGGTGTAACCATGGCGACTGGAATCTCTATGGGATCTATGGCTGCACACTAATTGAAGATGATGCAGTGGACATTGAGTACGAACCAAAACCAAGACTTTTATCTCAGTGGAACTGATTTCTTGGTTTAAATGTGTTCTAATCTGTACCAGCCCATCTCATGGTTCTTAAGAGTTCTACGTGATGCAAACTGGATCTACATTTGTGTTCATCTCCAATGGGTTTGTCAACATGACCCACATTTACAATGAAGCGAAACCAAAAGACGGAAGACTAAAAGAATCGTTGTCCAGAGTTCGGGAGTCTTTGAAATGCCCGCGCTCTGAGAGGACAACGTCCCGCAACATATTCAACCCCATCCCATAAACACGGGCTTGATGACATCATAGTGGAGCAGAGGAGCCGAATGCCGGAGTAACGACAGAAGGCTCCTTCCGAATTCATGATGACGGTAATTAAAACGTGCCTCTGTAACCAGTAATAAGCGCCTGATTGGGCTTTGGAAGCATCGTGAGATCACTTGAGTGACTTTTAATTTGCCGGGTGCTGCTGGTTGGCTTTAATCAGCGGATCAACGAGTCCGATGTGCAAGCTAGACGAGATGAAGCGATGATTAGCATGCTGTGAAAAGCGCAATCCGTTTTCTTATTTAGCATTTAGATAACCGTCTGCGCCGAGGAGCGGCCTTCAAAGTCTTAGCCCAGTTTAGACCGGTGTGGGGTGACGGCGGGGTGGGGGTGGGGGGGATTAATTCTCATCTCCGGCATGCTTGGTTGCATCTCTCATTATCAAACTTTGTCTGTAGCTGTTGATGTTAGATTTGATTGAAGATTAGAGCGTTTAGTGAATCTGGATCGCGCAGGTTCTGGGAGTCCGCTGGTCAGCGGCCTCGCGTTTCATCCCGCGTCCGCTTCATTTAAACTTCATCAACTCCACCAATGAAGTGGAAGCGAGAGAGAGAGAGAGAGAGAGTCAGCTTTTCAAGTTCTCGCCGCCCCGCTCTCTCGTCTTTCTCTCCTGAACACTTTCAATCAGTATGATAATGAAGGCTGGCTTCGTCTCAATTGTTTGGTAAGTGATACCCAGAAGGGGGTTTCATTTTTTCAACGGGAAGTTGGGAGGGTGGGGGGGTTCAACATACTAAGTAGTACATTGTAAGCTTCAATTAAGTATTATATGTTGTTTATGGGGTGGCACGGTGGCTTAGTGGTTTCGCATGTTCTCCTCTCAGTGCTGGTGAATCCCGGTTCGAATCCCAATCTGGGTGGACTTCCCCTGTTTTCCCCATGTCCGCGTGGGTTTCCTCCGGGTTCTCCGGTTTTCTCCCACAGTCCAAAACCATGGATCAAGTCAATAGAATTCTCCAAATTGCCCCATATAGAGTGTGTTTGTGTGAGTGAGTGTGTGTACAGTGATAGATTGGCGCCCTGTCCTGGGTCTATCTGCCCAGCGCCCGAGACGTTCTCCCCTGGATGGGCATGGAGAACCCCTGCGAGCCTAGTAGAGGATGAAGCAGAAGATAATGAAGGGATGGATGGACAGGATGGGGCGGCACGGTGGCTTAGTGGTTGGCATGTTCTCCTCTCAGCGCTAGGGATTCCCGGTTCG
>JAFMOD010000303.1:370640-378862 GCA_019802435.1 Corydoras maculifer | reverse complement strand
ACCCCCCCCCCCCCCCCCACGACCCTAATAGGGGATAAAGCGGGAGATAATGGATGGATGGATGAACAGGATGAAGGAGGTTTAAAATTTACTCTCTCTCTCTCTCTCAGCCCCTTTCTTTTTTTTTGTCTCACTGTTTCCGCCTGTCTGTCTGTCTGTCTGTCCTCCGCCGTGCCGCAGTAGGGTTCACTACAGATCAGTCAGCGAGGTAAAAGCAGTAAATCTCTGTGTTATTGTTGGACGGCCGTGGTGTTCTCCGCCGCTCCGTCTTCGCTCCGCCGTAACGGCGCCGTGCATCATCTTTATACGGCTACCCGAGGAGCCATTCACCGCCGTTTGAAGGAGGAAAATGTCGCCTCCATCTGCTGGCACACTAATAAATGAGTCCCGGCCTGGGCCGATCCAGGACTCATCATATCTTTAATCACGGGCCGCCAAGTCATCTACATCTCCCCATAAAAGTCCCGCCCGGTCCCGTCCCGTCCCGTCTGCCTGCACCCCGCATCTGTGCGACCGGCAGCAGTAAATGTGGAAACGACTCTCGGCTTCGGAACCGAATCAGGTGGAGGAAATAAAGTTTATAATCCTGCATGCTGTCGACTGATGGGAATAGCGGTTATAAAATAAGAGGCAATATGTAGTTTTTATTAAACCTCATATTGCTTTATACCCCCCGGTAGGGCATTAGCACCAGTCGCCTTTTTCTTTTTTTTAATTTTTTTTAATTAATAAGCCAAACAATAAAACCCATGGCCTTTAATTAACATCCATCCCCCTGTGAACTAATATGGGCGGTAAATGAAATCCGCCTCAGATTAGGTATGCATTATAAAGTGTTAATGAACATGTCAGTCACTGCTCATCTTCATACCCCCCCCCACCCAGCTAAACAATTATTCATTCATTCATTATCTTCCGCTTTATCCTCTATTAGGGTCGCGATGGGGTTCACCATGTCCATCCAGGGCAGAACGTCTCAGGACCTGGGCAGATACACCCAGCACAGGGCACCAAACTATCGCTGGGCACACCCTCACTCACACATACACACTCTATATGGGGCAATTTGGAGAACTCAATTGACTTGATCCATGTTTTTGGACTGTGGGAGGAAACCGGAGAACCCGGAGGAAACCCACGCGGACACGGGGAGATCATGGAAACTCCACCCAGATGGGGATTCGAACCGGGAATCCCTTGTGCTGAGAGGAGAACATGCTAAACCACTAAGCCACCGTGCTGCCACTAAACTTAAATTTATTTTAATTTAATTTAAAAACAGGTTATTGATGTATTACTGGGGTGACGGTGGCTTAGTGGTTGGCATGTTCTCCTCAGTGCTCGGGATTCCTGGTTCGAATCCCAATTTGGGTGGAGTTTCCATGTTCTCCCCGTGTCCGCGTGGGTTTCCTCTGGGTTCTCCGGTTTCCTCCCACAGTCCAAAAACATGGATCAAGGTCAATGGAATTCTCCAAATTGCCCCATATAGAATGTGTGTGTGTGAGTGAGTGTGTGTCCAGTGATAGATTGGCATCCTGTTCTGGGTGTATCTGCCCAGTGCCTGAAACGTTCTCCCCTGGATGGACATGGGGAACCCCCCCGCGACCCTAGTAGAGGATAAAGTGGAAGATAATGGATGGATGGATGTATCGCTGTGTACAGTGTGTTCATGGGTTGACCTAAAGAAGACGACGTGATTATGGAGGTTAGACGTCTGGTGTCTAAGGCAGACCTGGGTGTGTTGAGACCCCGGGGCAATTTCCAGCCCCTTGGCTGTTTCTGTCCAGCCCTGTGAGGTTAGGTGGGTGACTCTGGCCTACAGGACAATCCCTGGATTTGACCCCTCTTACATTCGTTCACTTCGCTCTAGTGATGGACGTCACCTGGTGATCCCACCTTACCGTGGTGCTAACACTCTCACTCCATATCGTTCACCACTGATCCGATGGTGGAACCATCTTCTTAACCCTTCAATTGACCTTGATCCATGTTTTTGGACTGTGGGAGGAAACCGGAGAACCCGGAGGAAACCCACGCGGACACGGGGAGAACGTGGAAACTCCACCCAGATTGAGATTCGAACCAGGAATCCCCAGCGCTGAGAGGAGAACATGCCAACCACTAAGCCACCGTGCCGCCCGGTAATTTGCACCCATTTGCACAGATTTGATTGGTATTTTAACAGAACTCTCCCGGTCCACTACATGAAGGGTTCTGAACCTCACCGGTTCTCACCGGTTCTCATCGGTAAAAAGCAAGGAAACTGTGAGCAGTTGGGGGAAAAAAACGACTTACAACTGTTTACAAATCAATTGCGAGAGCCGTTTTATTTGGGTAAATCGTTAATGGCACGTTAGACGTGTGTGATGGTGTTTTCCTCACCTCCTCGCGCCGCTCCCTGGACGCCGCCGTTCACGTGGAGGCTTCTGATTCAGAACCTGCCTCAACAAGGCTTCTCATTATTTCTGCCTGAAGGTATTGGCACACAGACCGAAGTGTGATTATTGGTGATAAATATATAAGCAGAGTGCTTATCTTATTCGCTGCGCACCGTGTGAGCTCCGCCGGTGGCGCCACAGGTGGACGCTGGGTGAGGATTCTTCATTTTCTCCTTCTGCAGATGTAAGCGGCGCAGGTTCTCTATGTTCTGTGTAATTACAGATGCTCTTTTTGTCATTACATCCTGTACGTAAATAAGTTCCATCCATCTATTATCCTCCGATTTATCCTTTAATAGGGTCGTGGGGGGAGGGGTGCCAATCCATCGCTGAACACACTCTCTCTATGGGGCAATTAAGAGCATTTAATTTAGCTTGAATCCATGTTTTTGGACTGTGGGAGAAAACCGGAGAACCCGGAGGAGGAAACCCACACAGACACGGGGAGAAAATGGAAACTCCACCCAGATTGGGATTTGAACCGGGAATCCACAGCGCTGAGAGGAGAACATGCTAAACCACTAAGCCACCATGCCGCCCTCGCATGAATAAGTTCTATCCATCCATTATCTTCCAATTTATCCTCTGCTAGGGTCTCGGGGGCTTCCCCATGCCCATTCAGGGCAGAACGTTTCGGGCGTTGGGTAGATACACCCAGGACAGGACGCCAATCTATCACTGGGCGCACACTCATTCACGCATACACACTCTGTATGGGGCAATTTGGAGAATTCAATTGACCTTGATCCATGTTTTTGGACTGTGGAAGGAAACCGAAGAACCCGGAGGAAACACACATGGACACGGGAATGGAAACCCCACCCAGATTAGGATTCGAACCGGGAATCCCTAGTGCTGAGAGGAAAACATGGCAACCACTAAGCCACCGTGCTGGAACATGACGGGTAGACTCGGGGGGGGGGGGGGTGTCTGCATCTATCAGACGCGATGCCAAAGTCCACACTCGAATTGTGAGAGAGAATTACAGCAACTTCCCAAACATTAGTAATGCCTGTAGGAAGTTTGAAGAAGTTGGCATGTTCTCTACAGCCAATGATTGGTGAACGGTGCTGGCAGTGTCTCACCTCACTTGACCTCACATGACTTCATCTTAACCTTCAGCTCATCAGCAGCGCAGTCATTATGGTGATGCAATCGAACCCCAGCGCCGGAACGTTGGCAGACTTCGGAGAACCGTCGCTGTGCTTAATTGGAACAACTGTTGCAAGAGGAGGAAACCCGGCTTTGATCACATGACCTCACTCTGAGAACACAGACCGTCCTCAAATGTTTTGTCGACTTCTCCGTGACCTACAACCCTGAAGAGCCGGTGAAGAACCGGTATCACTCTGTATCTCTCCATCGCTTCCTTTATACTTATATCTTAATTAATTTATTTATTTCTCTCTTTCTGTTTTTCTCTCATATCTCCTTCTGTACCTCTCTGTTTATTTACCCCGCTCTTTCAATATTCCTCTCATATCTCCCGCTGTATCTCTCTTTTTTTTACACCCAGGACAGGGCGCCAATATATCACTGGACACACACTCACTCACACAGACACACTCACAGACACACTCTATATGGGGCAATTAGGAGAATTCAATTCACCTTAATCCATGTTTTTGGACTGTGGGAGGAAACCGGAGAACCTGGAGAACCCGGAGGTCAATTGAGTTCTCCAAATTGCCCCATATAGAGTGTGTGTGTGTTTGTGTGTGTGTGTGAGTGAGAGTGTGTACAGTGATAGATTGGCGTCCTGTCCTGGGTGTATCTGCCCAGCGCCTGAAATGTTCTCCCCTGGATGGGCATGGGGAACCCCCCCCCCCTGGCGACCCTAATAGAGAATAAAGCGAGAGATAATGGATACGTACAGTATATTTATGTATGTATATATATTCATTCATTATCTTCTGCTCTATCCTCTATTAGGGTCGCGGGGTGGTTCCCCATGCCCATCCAGGGAAGAACGTTTCGGGCACTGGGCAGATACACCCAGGACAGGGTGCCAATCCATCGCTGGGCACACACTCACTCACACACACACACTCTATATGGGGCAATTTGGAGAATTTAATTGACATGATCCATGTTTTTTGGCTGTGGGAGGAAACCGGAGAACCCGGAGGAAACCCATGCGGACACAGGGAGAACATGGAAACTCCACCCAGATGTGGATTCGAACCGGGAATCCCTAGCGCTTAGAGGCGAACAAGCTAACGACTAAGCTACCGTGCCGCACCATATATATATATATATTCATTCATTCATTCATTATCTTCCGCTTATCCTCTATTAGGGTCGCGGTGGGGTTCCCCATGCCCATCCAGGGGAGAACGTCTCGGGCGCTGGGCAGACAGACCCAGGACAGGGCGCCAATCCATCGCTGGGCACACACTCACTCANACTCACTCACACAGACACACTCTATAGGGGGCAATTTTTTTTGAGAATTCAATTAACATGATCCATGTTTTTGGACTGTGGGAAGAAACCGGAGAACCCGGAGGAAACCCACGCAGACACGGGGAGAACATGGAAACTCCACCCAGATGGGGATTCGAACCGGGAATCCCTAGCGCTGAGAGGCGAACGTGCTAACCACTAAGCCACCGTGCCGCCTATATATATATATATATATATATCTGTATTTATCTTTCTATGGTTATATTACCTTCTGTATTTGTATTTTTATATCTCTGTGTATCTGTAAATACTCTGTATGGATGTTATTGATTATTGGTTTTTAACTCTTAATCATTATATTCTCGTGTTTTATTCAGTCTCATTAACACAGGGACCTTGCCATCCATCTTTGTGGCAACAGTTTGGGGAAGGCCCCTTTACAAGCCCAAAGTTTCAGTTCCTTACAGACATGGTTGGCTGCCACTTGCCCCGCCCACACCGATCTTCATCCGGCATCGTCTGATCTTACACACCATCCGACCTATGGCTGAGTCGCTCGGACGCGCTCCAAAATGTGGCGAAAAGCCTTCCAGACGAGGAGAACCTGTTCTAGTTCCACGAGGGGAGCGGCGTTCGGGTAGAGACGAGGTGTGATGTGTGTGTATGGCGGTTCCGTCGTCTCCGCCGTGTCTCCGTCTCTCTGTCTCTCTTGCTCGTTCTCTTTCTGTTGAATCGAGTCTGACATCGTACACAACAGGCTGACGAGCGAGGCTGTACGTCGTTCCTCTGAGCTTCCTCAGGGTGCACGAGGCGCGAGGTAGACGTTTCAAAGCGCCGAGCGGCGGGTGAAGGCGTCGACGCCGCAACTGTTTAAAGGAGGCAGCCAACGGAATCGAAACGTACGGATGGACGGCCCTCATCACAGACGACGCCATCCATTACGAATGACATCACAAGCGCCGAAAGGTTCCCCTCATACCCTCATACCTCCCTCTTTCCTCACTGTTTTGGAGTGTTTGCACCGTATGGAGGAGCACGTTTTTAATAGAAAGGAAAAGCAGACCTTCCTCAAACTACTACTACTAAGTTTGTAATTAAATTATTATTAAAAATAATTATCTAGTCGTCATAGTGGGCGGCACACTTAGCATGTTCTCCTCTCAGCGCAAGGGATTCCCGGTTCGAATTCCAATCTTGGTGGAGTTTCCATGTTCTCCCCGTGTCCGCGTGGGTTTCCTCTGTGTTCTTCGGTTTCCTCCCACAGTCCAAAAACATGGATTAAAGGTCAATTGAATGCTCTAAATTGCCCCATATAGGGAGTGTGTGTGTGCCCAACGTTAGAATAAGCACAATTAATACATGTTTGTATGTTCTCCTCTCAGCACTGGTGATCCAGGTTCGAATCCCAATCTGGGTGGAGTTTCCATGTTCTCCTTGTGTCTGCATGGGTTTCCCATGGTTCTCCGGTTTCCTCCCACAGTCTAAAAACATGCAGGCAAGGTGAATTGAATGAAGTGTTGTCCCCTGGATGGGCATGAGGAACCCCCCCCCCCCAACCCTAGTGGAGGATAAAGCGGAAGCTAATGGATGGATGGAAGATCTCCTTGGCTCCGCCTCCCTTCCCTAGCCGCCATCTAATTATGGAAACATTTGGGGTTAGGTACCATAGTACCGACGGGATGGAGAACTGTTTTTTGAGGATAGTCTGTGGGGTTCAAACTCTTTTAGGCCGTATTGTCTCAAACTGTCCACCTTCTTTACGTTTCCCCAGCGTAGTGCCCTTCGTAGTAAGTAGGGAGTTAGTGTGCACTGTGTAGGGAGTGAGTGCTGGTTTCTGTTTAAGAACCATCTGGAGGTGTGCGCGTGTTAGCGGAGTCATCTTATTTCGGCGGTGGTTGTGGGGAAGCAGAATCTGGACCTGCTCCCGGGTGCAACTTCACGGCAAAGAGCGGCGAGAACGGCGGAGAGCGGGTGCGGCGAGTCTGAGGTTATCCCGGCTCGGCGCTGCACCCTCGCGTTCCGATCGGAATGCAGCGATGAGCATCGGCGGCCCGCGATCCGTCTCGACCCGTGTTGAATGTGGAAGCGGTTCTCGGTGTGTGGGAGCCTGGCGCGCTGTCGGGTCGGAGAGACGAGGCGGAGCGAGGGAAATATCAAAGCCCAAATCGCTGGCTTTGTGCTTTCAGCCACTCCATATAACAAAAAGCCCCCATTCACCACCCCCCCTCTCGCTCTAGCAATCTCTCCACCTTGTTGTGTTTGCGCATCTGGCTGTGGCGTATACTCCCCCCCCCCCCTCATTCGCGGTTCGGCCGCTTTTCATTTAACGAAAGAGAATATATGCATCAAATGGTGGGGAAAAAAAAAAAGTGCAATTATGTCCTTGATCGGGTTAAGCTTCCTTTTGCCAACGGCGTCCAAAAAAAAGCCGTCTTCGAATAGGCTGCAGCACCCCCATCTACCCACCCACCCACCCAAAATTCCACCTCCTCCTCCTCCGTTTCTGGCTGCCACCGGCCCCCATATCTCATTCCTCAGATCGGATTCCAGGCCTCTCCTCCCTTCCCCTCGCTCCCTCGCTCGCCGTCCCAGATAATGGAGCGCTCTGCCTCTGTGCGGCTGCCAAGGATGTGCCGCTCGGCCCAGTAATGACCTGAGGGGACGCCGCCTGACAGGCCGCCTGTAATAACGCCCGCAGCCACGGACAAAGCAGCCCCTGGGGCTCGATTTTTAAATTCTTCATGCTTCTCTGTGAGGCTAAGAGTCATTTATTGTTTTGTGGGTCAGCATGGGGCTGGGCGCCGGAGCGCGGCATCCCAAGTCCGCGAGGCGAACGTTTGGGTAAAAGGAGGAACATTTGCTCTAATGAGGGAGAACCAAATTGCACATCAGGGCGGGTTTAGTGCCACTCGTTTAGGGGAACTCTCGGCGCCTCTCGGGCCGCGAGGTAGAGAACATCTCCGTGTGCTGAGATCAATCCTTCAGCCCCGCGACTCCGCGTTCCCCAGCTGTTCTGTTTATTAAACAGCGGGTCGTCACGCCGCCGCCGAGTGGCAGAGCGGCGTCCCGATCCGACGGTTGATCCGGAACGAGCCGGGTCTGTGGCGTTAAGCCCGGCTGATACCTCTGAACCTTGTTTACCCCGCCGTCGCACACGGACTCCGTTCTGCACGACGGCGTGTCGTGCTCAAGTACCTGCTGCATGTGGATGCAATTATAATGGATGCGTTTAACCAAACGCAGATGGAGTCAGAGTCTGTGTTCTGATTCGTCTTCTTCCGAAACTCTCAGGTCTTCAGGTTTCTTAAGTGACACAATGAACGGCGTCAACACCAAGAACGATGACACCTTCACTAGGGCTGCGTCCCAAATTGCCTC
>JAFMOD010000303.1:345640-365640 GCA_019802435.1 Corydoras maculifer | reverse complement strand
GGCAGCCGCGTCGCCGTTCCTTTACCTGGGAAAAGATTAAAAAAAACCCAAAGGCGAGGGGCTGAAAGACGCCATATCGCCGCCATTACGATGGCCGTCTCGCGTTCTCACATCACTCCCATCTCGCCGTCGTCTCGGCTCCTCTTTCATACGCCGTGTCTGATTCCTGATGGGAGACAAACAAGTTCACAAGCACATGGGAGACACGGAGAAATAATAACGGCGTGCGATGGAGGCGCGGCGAGGGGTGGAGGGGATCTCTGGAACCGTGTCCCGGATGAGGCCTGCCGTAATTAAGCTGCGATGCTCGTGGTGCTGATGCTGCAAAGGTGAATGAGAAGGTCCACATACATGCTGCCGTGGTCTCACACCGGTACTCACAAACGGTGCAGGACGGTGTCGCTAGGACCTCAGAATGCAAATAAGGTGGAACAGTGGGTTGAGTAGTCTGTACATGGAGTCTCCCAAACCTTGTGAGGACCAAGGTTGAGTAGTCTGTACATGGCTGTACATCCAGGGGAGAACATTTCGGGCGCTGGGCAGATACACCCAGGACAGGGCTCCAAAATATCACTGGGCACACACTCACTCACACAGACACACTTTATATGGGGCAATTTGGAGAATCCAATTGACCTTGATCCATGTTTTTGGACTGTGGGAGGAAACCGGAGAACCCGGAGGAAACCCATGTGGACACGGGGAGAACATGGAAACTCCACCCAGGTAGGGATTCGAACCGCGGGATCCCTATCGCTGAGAGGAGAACATGCTCACAAGGTTTCTTCCTTAAAATCACAACACAACAGGGAGTTTTGTCTTGCCACTGTCTCTGGGTCTTACTCTTTGGGGGTTTAAAGGCTTATAACTGTAAAGCTGTTTTGTGACGATGTGCGATTGTAAAAAAAAGGCTAGATAAATAAATGACTTGAACTTAATTCACTCCAGAACGGTTCAGTGGGGGTTGGAACTGTGTGTTTTGAGATTTTCCGAACAGACTTCGTAGACGCTTGGTTACAACCGGCGCCATCAGGCAACAATGGTTCTCCATGTACGACATGAACATCAGTCACCTCCACCTGAACGCCCTCTTATTAACAAACTGTCTGGGATTGGTATCGCACCGATGTACGGACCATAAACAGTGTGCGTAGGTGTGTATTTTGTCCACACACACACACACACACACACACACGTATGTATATGTGGATAGCGGGTCGTGAAGGCGGTAAGCAGCGGCTGGCCGGCCCTCAGATGGGATTTCCTGGTTATTAGAGCTGCACCAGATCATGGACCAATTACCGAGAAAACTGTCAGTCAAAGTGCCGTGATTAGAGCGGGAGGATGGAAGCAGGTGAACAGAGGCTGGCTTTGATTTGCTAATGAGGGGGAGCGAGGGGAGGGGGGGCGAGAGGAGTGCAGCGAGGGGAGGTGGCCGGGGTCCTCAGCTGCACCTCATCCTCTCCTCCTCGCGTTGACCTTCTTCCTGCACCATGCGTCTTTCCCCCCAAACCCGAATCCCGGCGGGCCGTCTGGACGCGCGCCTCACCTACGTGTGATGTCACCGGCGCAACACGCAACCCGGGCGTAATCAACGTCTGCGGGCCGAGGGCCTGCTTAATTACCCTTAATGGGCTTAAACGCCCAGAACCGAGTCCTCTCGGCATGTGGGCTTGGGCAGGACGGTTGTTTTTTTAATTTTTTTTAAGGGGGGGGTTAAAGGACAAGAGGAAAGGAGGACCAGTCAGTCAGCCCCCCCCCACCCCCCCCGAGCTGATCTGCACCTCATTTTACAGAGAGAAAGGAGGAAAAGAGAGGATGGTGACAGAGGATCCTAATTTAGCAGCTCCTGGTTGCGAGGAATGACATGCAGGGGCATGATGGGAGTTTTTGTCAGTGTCCACTGGGCAAAAGAATAAAGTGGAGAGGAAAATGGAAACAGGAGGCCGTGTGTGTGTGTGTGTGTGTGTGTGTTTGGCTTTTATAGAACGAACCCTTGGCTCACGATAACGAAGCCGAGACGCTTCAAGCATCGCGATGACATCATCACGAGTTCCTAAGTGCTGTTTGTTGTTCTGCTTGACGTTCTATATGTGATGAGTCACCGCGGGGCGGGGCGGGGCAGGGAGGCGTGTCCATACATCCCCATGCCCATCCAGCGGAGAACGTTTCAGGTGCTGATACACCCAGGACAGGGGGGCAATCTATCACTGAGAACACATTTACTCACACAAACACACTCTATATGGGGCAATTTGGAGCATTCAGTTGACCTTGAACCATGTTTTTGGACGGGAGGAAACCGAAGAACCCGGAGGAAACCCACGCGAACAGAGGGAGAACTTGGAAACTCCTCCCATTTACCTGGTGGGAAAACGGGATTGGAACCGGAAATCCCCAGCGCTGAGAGGAGAACATGCCAACCACTAAGGGGGGGAGGGGGTAATACAACGTGATCTCTAAACAATTAACACTGTTGAAGCTACATGATGACGAAGCAGCCAATCAGATGCTAGCCTGCCTCTAAAAAGCATGATGTTGTTTAATATGTTCAATTTAGGACTTTTGTGGAATTTGCATGTTCTCCCCGTGTTTCCTGAAAGTTCCTAAACAGACTCACACATCAAAGACACTGAAACAACCCCAATATTTAATGGCTGAAGACGTCTGACTGCTCTATGATGAACTGGGACCTGTCCCTGGCATTTCCCAACCCTTTGAACACTTGTATAGCGCCCCCTGGAGCTCAAAAACTAAATAAACTTTATTCAAATGTTTATTGTAAAGATGGACTTTGTAGTTCTACACCTTCAGACTGTAGTCCATCTGTTTGTGTTCTACAGTACATACTGTGTACTCTGTTCTAATGGTCAGGACCCCAATAGCACCACCACAGAGCAGGGGTTATTGGGTGGGTGCTTTATTCCTATCCCAGCAGTGTGACTGTAGTGTTTAAATGAAACTCCAGCAGCACTGCTGCACTAAACCCCCCCTCACCACATCAGTGTCACTGTAGAACTGACAATAAACAATCCACCACCCAAATGATACCTGTTTTGTGATGGTGCTGACCAACAGAGAACCAACAGGGGACTAACAACAACAAAGAACACAGATGGACTACAGTCTGGAATTATAGAACTACAAAGACCATCTATATGGTAAGTGAAGGACATACTGTAGATGATGGAGCAAGAAGGGGGCGTGGCCTAACTTTTGACCTGCATATTAATGATGTTCCTTACGTTTCTTAACATATTTGTTTGATGTCAGTTAAAAGAAGAAGGTGGAGGCGGGTATTCCTGGCGTTTCATGGGGTATGAGGGTACAAGCGTGCGGGGTGTAAGGGGGTACCTAATGAAACGGGGTGGACGGATGGGGGCGCGATGCTGATGTGACAGCCGTGGCAGCTGATGCATGGGGCCCACGGTAATGCCCCGGCCCCGGCGCACTGGGTTCCCAGATCTTCGGCGCGCATCCCATTAGCCCGTGTCCATGACAGCCCCAATAAAGATATCATCTCGGTCCGCGGGAAGCGGCTGAGACCTCGGGGTCGACGCCGGAGGAGGCGCGTGCGGATCCCGCGGCTGGATCCCTCTCCCCTCCGAAAAAAAAAGTTATTGATGACTTAACCTCTGGAGGGGCGGGTTAGTGGTGATGGATCTATCAGCGGAGAGGAACGACCAGAGATAATAAGGCGAGCTGTGCATCACTGTCGGCTCGGCCACTAAAAATAGAACCCCGGTTCCACGCTGCGTAACGTACTGGGCATCTCGTTCCGTGCCCCCCCCTCTGAATTTGGCGCCCCACATTCTCTAAATAGGCTTAGTGGTTTAGCACGTTAGTAAAAGGATTCCCAGTTCGAATCCCAATCTGGGTGGAGTTTCCATGTTCTCCCCGTGTCCACATGGGTCTCCTCCGGGTTCTCCGGTTTCCTCCCACAGTCCAAAAACATGGATCAAGGTCAATTGAATTCTCTAAATTGCCCCATATAGAGTGTGTCCTGTCCTGGGTGTATCTGCCCAGCGCCTGAGACGTTCTCCCCTGGTTGGACATGGGGAACCCCCCCATGACCCTAGTAGAGGATAAAGCAGAAGATAATGGATGGATGGATGGACATTCTCTAAATGCGGCGGAATAATGCGACTCGGTCTGAATGGCAGACTCCAGGTCCTTCATCAAAGAAGCACAGATTTAATGTCCTCACAACTACGATGGACTGAAGACCTGCACAGGGTGTTGGTCCGATAGGGCTGGGCTCCGGCCAGAAAGCCACATGAAGTTTGCATGTTCTCCTTGTGTCTGTGCTGGGTTCTTCCCACAAGCAACATGATGGTAGGTTCTAAGGTTACTTTAGTGTCTCCTTGTGATGGACCAGAGACACATCAAGGTTCTTTTTCCACCTTTTGGTCCAATAGGGCTGTATTTCTGCCCGAACTCCATGTGAAGTTGGCATGTTCTCCATGTGCCTTTGTTGGCTCCTCCCACAACCAACCAACTGACATGTTAATGGCTACTTATGATACTAGATCTGCCCTGGGATGGACTGAAGACTTGCCAGGGTGTTGGTCCACCTTTTGTTCCAATAGGACTGGGACTCTGCCAGAAAGCAACATGAAGTTTGCATGTTCTCCTTGCATCTGTGCTGGTTTCTTCCTACAAGCAACATGGTGGTAGGTTTTAAAGATATCTTAGAGTCTGCCTTGTGATAGACCGGAGACACGTCAAGTTTCTTTGGCCACCTTTTTGGTCTAATAGGGTTGCATTTCTGCCCAAACTCCATGTGAAGTTGGCATGTTCTCCCTGTGCCTTTGTTGGCTCCTCCCACAACCAACCAACTAACATGTTAGTGACTACTTACGATAGTAGGTCTGCCCCCTCGATGGACTGAAGACTTGCCATGGGTATTTTTCCAACTTTTGGACCAATAGGGCTGGGACTCTGCCAGAAAGCAATGTAAATTTTGCATGTTCTCCTTGTCCCTTTGCTGGTTTCTTCCCACAAGCAACATGGTAGTAGGTTCTAAGGTTACTTTAGTGTCTCCTTGTGATGGACCGGAGACACGTCAAGGTTCTTTAGCCACCTTTTAGTCCAATAGGGCTGCATTTCTGCCTGAATTCCATGTGAAGTTTGTATGTTCTCCCTGTGTCAGTGTTGGTTTCTTCCCACAGCCAACATGCCAGTGGATACTAAGGATACATGGCTTGAGATGGAATGGAGACCAGAGCATTGCTCCACCTTTTGGATCAATAGGGTTGCATTCCTGCTGAGACTCCATGTGGAGTTTGCATGTTCTCCCCGCCTCTGTGTTGGGTGCTCTCACCACCAGCCAACATGTTGTCAGGTAGTTAAGGTACTGTAGTGTATAAATATGTTGTTATTTGTGTCTGTCATGTTTCTCCACCTCTTACCCTATGATTGACGGGATAGGCTTCACCACCTTCCCCAAATCAGAATTTACAGATTAGGCAATAAATGAGTATTTCAGTTGTAGCTGCAATGAATGTTATCCGTGTGCTGATCGTTAAAGTCCGAGATGCAGCTACTATTGGCATCCGGGGCCGGCGGCCGGACGTGGCGGCGGGTGACATCCGCGCCGGAGCGTCGCGAGTCTCCTGCCATGGAGACAAATCGGACAGAGAAAATGAGAGAGGAAAGGGCGTGAGCACTTGCGATGATAGACAGCGAGCACAATTATCACGCCATGATGAAAGAGCGGTGGCCGCGCGGCGCCAGGGCCCGTTAATTACGCGACTTTTTCCACCGGCCCCTAATACGAGGAAAAACACGCAATGACAAGTGTGTGAAAGAGCAAGCAGTAAATTACTGTCAGGAAAAATAAACGGAGGCGCGCGCGGCCTGGGCCATGATTTACGGGGGCAATTAGTCACCGCCCCACGGAGATGCTGAGGACAGCAGCCAGGCGAGAGAGCATCATAGAGCGAGCGAGTGAGCAAGAGCGAGAGAGAGAGAGAGAGAGGGTGGAGGACTGAGTACATGGAAGATGACAGTGAAGGAGAAACCAAGTAAGAAACCTCCTAATATGTAGCTGGGTCAACAAGGCGGAGCTAAGGCCAGATCGACCAATCGCAAGATGTGGAAATGTGTACCAATGTGTTCCTCTTGGTGTCTGCCCTGAGTTGGACGGGAAAACTGTCTCCAGGCCAAGAAGGCTGCATTCGTGCCAGGACGCCATGTGAATTTGGCATGTTCTCCCGGCATCCGTGTTGGTTTCTCCCACGATCGGCGGACATTTCAGTAGATACCAAAGTTACTGTCTGAATTGAGATGGTCCAAAAGACCTGTCCAGGGTGGTTCTCCACCTCTTCGACCAATAGGGCTGGAAGGCAGAAAGCCACCTGAAGTTGGCATGTTCTCCCAGCATCCTTGTTGTTTTCCTCAGCAAACAGCAGACTAATTGTCTGCCTTGAGATGGTCCGAAGGACCTGTCCAGGGTGTCTCTCCACCTCTTAGACTAATGGAGCCGCATTCCAGCCAGGAACCAATGTGAAGTTGGTATGTTCTCCCTGTGTCTGTGTTGGTTTCTCCCAAAAGCAACAAACAGGCAGAACATGGAGGTAGTACTGGCCTGTAGGTACTAAAGATCACTAAAGTGTCTGCCTTGAGATGGTTTAAAAGACCAGAGTGGTTCTTCACCTTTTGGACCTGTGAGACTGCATTCCTGCCAGGACACCATGTGAAGTTGGCATGTTCTTCCTGTCTCTGATTTCTCCCAGAAGCAACAAACAGGCAGAACCTGTAGGTAGTACTGGGCTGTCGGTACTAGAGATTCTAAGTGTCTGCCTTGAGATGGTCCAAAAGACCTGTCCAGGGTGGGTCTCCACCTCTTGGACCAATAGGGCTGGAATTCTGCCAGGACCCCATGTGAAGTTGGCATGTTCTCTCTGTGTCTGTGTTGGATAGAAAGAACAAACAAACCAGTAGATTCCAAAAATGTACATGTCTACCTTAAGATGGTTTAAAAGACCTGTCCAGGGTGCTTCTTCCCCTTTTGAATTAATGGAGCCCCATTCCAGCCAGGACCCCATGTGAAGTTGGCATGTTCTCTCTGTGTCTGTGTTGGTTTCTCCCAGACGCAACAAACAGGCAGAACCTGGAGGTAGTACTGGCCTGTCGGTCCTAGAGATTTTAGATGCCTTGAGATGGTCCAAAAGACCTGTCCAAGGTTTTTCTCTACCTCTTAGACTTATAGGACTGCAGTTTGCATGTTCTCCCCTGTGTGGGGGTCCCACGGTTTCATTTGTGGCTTACGGTGTTTTTTTCCTTAGGACTATTTTATGCTGTTATTTGGACTCCTGTGTCCGGTATCCCTCCACCGCACAGCCCGCACTTCCACAGAAAAACAATACGGAGAATAACCACAAAAAAAAATAAATAAAAAAAATCAGGGCACGGACTCAACCCCTCTTCTCTTCGGGAGCCGAATTCTGCCCGGCGTTTGCTGTATTTGGGACTCGGACCATCGGGGCATCTGCTTGTCCTGACCTAACATCCTGCAATTAAATCTGCTTACGGTCGCGAAGCGGCTGACAGCAACCTGCTTAAAATAAAGCCTAAGTGGAATTTAGCGCCGGAGCCCAAGTAAGACAAATGCGACCGGAGAGTTTTCGGAAAGGGCCGGCACCTGCGGTGGCGAGTAAAATAGGACGTTCTCCAGCTGCACCGGCGCCCCAGAACCCCTTCGCTCCCTACGGAGGGTGTGAGAGGGGCGTTTAATGCGCCGTGTTTACCCCTAACACACGACCGCTAAATGTTTGATAGAACCGCGGTTCCCTCGCGTGCTCTCATTAACGGCCTTTAATGGGAGCCGCCGCCGCCACCACGCCGCCGCCGTTCCGTCCCCGTTCCTCAGCCCCGACGTCGACACGGCGGCTTGATCGGCTTTCGGCTGCGCGATGTGACACGGCCGCTTTCATCCCGCATTAAATACCTGCTGTTGCCGCGGCGTTGAGCAAATTAAAGCCACTAGGGATTCGCCGAGTCGGGGGATCTGTAATTGCTAATGACAGTGTGTCGTGGCGTTCCCGCTAATTTCACCCGTTCCGAGTCGCTGCGCACGCTGAGGCCGACTGCGAGAGCGGGCCTTCATTAGAGCCTCGTCATCGCGGCCGATCAGCGGCATTAGGTCCTCTGCTGGACGTGCGATGAGACGGAACGCCGGTGCAAGGCGCCCGTCCCAAGGAACTGCACCGTACGCAGATTTCACACAAGATGTATTTTACCTGAAGCCGAAACCATTGTCTCGGCCTGCAGCCGCACGAGCTGCGTGAGTTAAACATGCGCCCTAATAAATCTTTTTTTTTTTTCTTTTCTTTGTCCTACAGTGAGTTTCCAGAGCCTCGCGAGGAGACGGTGAGGGTACAGGGATGATTTGTGTGAGCTCAGGTCTGTTTCCAGGTCAGTTAGCTTGAATGCAGATGTCTCACAGCGTGCCGGAGTGAGGCGGTGGCTCCGGAGGACACGGGGCACATCGGGCAGTAAACACATCCGGGGGGCGGCGCAGAAGGAACCGAATGAAGATGTATTAAATTCCATGCTGCTATAAAATAATAATAATAACTGAATAAACGTTCGAATCAGGACAGCACGGTACGGTGGCTTAGTGGTTTAGCATGTTCTCATGCGGATCCCAATCTGGGTGGAGTTTCCATGTTCTCCCCGTGTCCGTGTGGGTTTCCTCCGGGTTCTCCGGTTTCCAAAAACATGGATCAACGTGAATTGAATGCTCCAAATTGCCCCATATAGAGTGTGTCTGTGTGAGTGAGTGTGTGCTCAGTGATAGATTGGCGTCCTGTCCTGGGTGTCCCTAGTAAAGGGTTGTATTGCACGCCGCCTGCTGTTCCATTCAGCAGGAGGTGGCATGAATGACTGCGCTCTGCTGCCAGCAGTCAGCCAAGTGGCAACTATACATAGGGGGGTAAGGGACTGGTAGGCAAATAAGGCAAGACACAGAAACGAGATCATGCCCTTCCAGGGGAAAACGTCTCGGGCGCTGGGCAGATACACCCAGGACAGGGCACCTATCTTTCACTGGACACACACTCACTCACACAGACACACTCTATATGGGGCAATTTGGAGAACCCAATAGACCTTGATCCATGTTTTTGGACTGTGGAAGGAAACCAGAAAACCCGGAGAAAACCCATGCGGACACGGGGAGAACATGGAAAGATTAAACTGCTGAACGCTGAGAGAAAACACAACTGAATGATTCACCGAGTGTAATACTGAATCATCAGGTTAAACGCTGAATCATCTCCCTGGACGATTCAGTTGATTCTTTAATAAGTTTGGGTTCTGATGGACGTTTCCCTGTCACGTTGTCTCCTCTGGTCTGAAGCTCTGTTATGAGGGAAATGAGAAGTGACGTTGTCCATGTTTTTTCCAGAGGATCAAGGCGTTTCCTGTGGTTTTAATTAAATGTTAGCGAGTTGTTTTAATCTGAAGACCTGCTGGATTAAGGACCGCTGGACTTCACTTTAAATGAGTTTTTAATCCCTTTGGAAATGCAGCAGGGCCCCATGGTGGCTTAGTGGTTGGCATGTTTTCCTCTCAGCGCTAGGGATTCCCACTTCGAATCCCTGGGTGGAGTTTCCGGTTCGAATCTGGGTGGAGTTTCCATGTTCTCCCTGTGTCCGTGTGGGTTTCCTCCGGGTTCTCCGGTTTCCTCTCACAGTCCAAAAACATGGATCAAGGTGAAATGAATGCTCTAAATTGCCCAGTGATAGATTGGTGTCCAGTGATAGATTGGTGTCCTGTCCTGGGTGTATCTGCCCAGCACCTGAAACGTTCTCCTCTGGATGGACATAATCTTGGGCGCTGGGCAGATACACCAATAAGCCACCATGACATTTATCATAACTCCACCCTCAGCCTCCACCCTTTCATCTTTGCCTTCAAAACCCTCCTTCTTGTCTTGTCCCAGAGGGAAGGTGAGGATGGCGCCACCTGGCAGGTAAGGGAGAGGAAGATCAAAGCGAAGGTTTATGGATGAAGTGAAGGAGGACATGCAGGTGGGTGAAGTAGGGGGGGATAGTCCCTCTGTGATGTCAGAAGAGGCACGAAAACAAAGTGAAGCACGAGATCATAATGTTTTACTTTATTATGTGTTGTATGTGCAACAAGTGAGATGCATTGGGAATCCGACAACTGGCAGGAAGTTCGTCTCCCACTGTAACTTTGATTTGTGTCTTTAGGAATTTGGGGAGTTCAGGATTTATGAAGTCGTTTTTAAAATAATGTACGAATATAAGAAAAGCAACTCGTGAAATAAAGGTTTACAGGGTGAACCTACCAAACTCCACACAGTGAGTGGACAGATGGGCATGAAAAATCTTCTTTGTTTTTCAAGTGTGTTTGTTTTTGTAAGTGAACCTCATTAGCTCCCTGCAGTCTCTCTCTCTTTCTCTCTCTCTTTCTCTCTCTCTCCATCTCTGTCTCTCTCTCTCTCTCGCTCGCTCAAGGACGTCGCTCTTTGTTCCCAATTTCGGTTCAATGCGTCTTTGTCACTCTCACATTTTATTTTTATCTTGGTCAGCTATCTACACACACACACACCACGCTGTGCTGTGAGCTGGGTGCTCTGGGGTGGGAGCTGTGGAGTGGGCGCTGTGGGTTGGGCGGGTGCTGTGGGTTGGGCGCTGTGGAGTGGGCGCTGTGGGTTGGGCGCTGTGGATTGGGCGCTGTGGGGCGGGTGCTGTGGGGTGGGCGCTGTGGAGTGGGCGTTGTGGGTTGGGCGCTGTGGGTTGGGCGCTGTGGGTTGGGCGCTGTGGGTTGTGCGCTGTGGGTTGTGCGCTGTGGGTTGGGCGCTGTGGGTTGTGCGCTGTGGGTTGTGCGCTGTGGGTTGGGCGCTTTGTGTTGGGCGCTGTGAGGTGGATGCTGTAGGGTGAGTTTAAGGCCTGAGGTCTGACTCCTGACGACGTGTTTGAATGGGGGGGGGGGGGGGGGTGGTTGATGGTCCCTCTGTGTGAATATTTAATTGAACTTGGTTATCAGACGGCGGTCTGATGTGGAGCCACGCAAGGGGACGGTGTTGGACACGGTGCAGAGACACGCCCCATTAATGTTTCATGGCCTCAGCATTACGTATTCAGCATTGTGATGATGCCCCGCTTTAAAGGGGGGAGGGGGAGGGTCACATGACCTGTCATTCATTTAAAAAAAAAAAGGGGAGATTTCCACGAAGAACATGCTTTCTGTTTTTTTCACTCTGACTCTTTATAAAGCTGGATTTTCGAATCCGGGGGGAGAAGCCAGGAGATGAGAACCGAGTCCGGATTTTAATTCGAGCGTAATTAAACGAGATCAATTTTTAGCTCCGCGCTCGGCGGCACTCCTGCCGACTTTAGGGTTCCCACCGGCCTCCGCAGACCGAGAGCGAGACGGGGAGGGTGAGACCGCGAGAAGGAGACCCTCGCACAGTGGGGATGAGGGCAAGAGACAGACAGACAGACAGAGAGAGAGAATCAATCTGTGTAATGGGGGAAGGCCAAACATAATAAATAATACAATAACAAGCCAAACTAATGAGCTGTTGCCAAGGTGAATTTTGCAGAATAGTCCCTCATGTCTGCCCTCCGATGCCCCCCCCCCTCGCCCGGCTGCCCGCCCCCCCCCCCACCCTGAATCCAGGGGAGCTGCGGGATGATGAAGCGACACCATAAGGCAACACCTGTGCAATTAAAGCGTCCGTCTCGTCCTCACACATCACATTAATTTCGTCCCTGCGCAGAGAGCAAGACGATAATCTAACCTACTTGACTCTGCGTCTCTCCCAAACAGGGCCACTAATTAGACAAAGGTAATTAATTAGAGATAAACGGAGCTAATCAAGGGCCTTTAGCACTCTCGCCGCATAGTTATCACGAACCCGGGCTCTTCGCGCTCTGTTTGGTCGCTTCAACATCCATCCAGTTTGGGGTTTCTCCATTATCTTCTGCTTTATCCTCTACTAGGGTCACGGGGGGGGGGACGTTTTGGGCACTGGGCAGATACACCCAGGACAGGGCGCCAATCTGTAATTGGGCACACACTCACTCACACAGACACACTCTACATGGGGCAATTTGGAGAACCCAATAGACCTTGATCCATGTTTTTGGACTGTGGGAGGAAACCGGAGAACCCGGAGGAAACCCAAGCGGACACAGGGAGAACTTGGGAACTCCACCCAGATTGGGATTTGAACTGGGAATCCCTAGCGCTAAAAGGAAAACATCATAAACCACTAAGTCACCGTGCCGCCCCACCGTAATGTCCTCATAGAAAATATAATAAGCAGGTGTGAGATGAGCACTGATGGGTGGTGTGCTCCATTAGTAGGTGGTAGATGGGTGATCCTCGTAGTTGTAGCTACATGAGGATTCGATGTCCAGATGACAAAATCAGAGCATCTTGTAGGGTGGGTGTCCCAGTCTGCAGGGGGCAGTATCTAATAAAAGTGGAGTGCGGAGGGAACAGTCTGGCTCAGTAAGTCATGGGCTCATTGATGGAGGGGGGAGTGAAGCCTGGACCATGTGGTTCTGTTCCAAACTGCTGGAGCACAGTCAGATACACAGTTTGTTGTATATGAAGCCTCAGAGCAGTCAGGGTTCCCATGCTAACCGCTGTCCAGTGCTGAAAGCACCAATTGGACCTGTAGAGACTGTGGGATGTAATGACCTGCATGGAGGAGGTGGAGAACATTCAATTCGTCAGAAGTCTTGAGTCCCTCACTCCTACCTATGGAGGTGATGATGATGATGAGACCATCCATCCATCCATCTATCCATCCATCTCCTGTCTGAAGACAGTGCAGAGATGGTGATGGACAGTAGATTTGATTCTATTTTCATGCACCGGAGCTCAAGTAGCGGTGATGAAAATCAATACACAAGGAAGAGGGAGGCTTTTTCTTACTCACAAAAACATTGGAGATAACTGCAGATGACTGGCTTCTATCCCCTCAGGAGAAGAGCTTCAGCCGCCAAGTAAAGAGCCTTCGATTAGATCGTCTTTAGAACTACAGGTCGACTCTTAACCCCTTTAGCAAACCATTCAGCACCTGGGAACCATCTGAGTGCACCACCTGAATATATAGAGTGGGAAACAGGCGGCACCTTTTCTGCAGTACCCACGTACACCAACGGGGGAATGGGACTGCGGCAAAACTTGGAGAACTAGGAGATAGATTGGCGCCCTGTCCTGGGTGTATCTGCCCAGCACCCGAAACGTTTTTCACTGGATGGGTATGGGGAACACCCACTGCGACCCTAATATAGGATAAAGCGGAGGATGATGGATGGATGAATGGAAATAATGTTCCGAGTTTATAAGGCTTAGCATCTCAGTTTCTGAGATCCAAAGGCCCTGTACCAATCAGAATCCAGCAACCCCTGTGACATCATTGAGTGTAAACATTTACCACAAACCACTAAAATCGACGTAAAAGCGTCTTTACTTTAAAGCTTTGTTCACGCTTTGGATGGGGTTCCAACCCAAAGATGACATCACACCAGGCCTGGTCCTGAGAACCTCCTAGACCTGGTCTTGAGAACCGTGGTCCTGGTTCTGGTTCCACATTGTTGTGGTTGTGTTCCTGTATAGATTGGATGGGGTTCCAACCCAAAGATGACATCACACCAGACCTGGTCCTGAGAACCTCCTAGACCTGGTCTTGAGAACCGTATTCCTGGGTGATGTGGTTCTGGTTCTGGTTTTACATTGTTGTGGCTGTGTTCCTGTATAGATTAGCTCTGGTTCTGGTTTTGTTCATGTTTTGGATGGGGTTTCAATCCAAAGATGACATCACACCAGACCTGGTCCTGAGAACCTCCTAGACCTGGTCCTGAGAACCTCATAGACCTGGTCCTGAGAACCGTAGTCCTGGGTGATGTGGTCCTGGTTCTGGTTTTACATTGTGGTGATTTTTTTTCTGTATAGATCAGCTGGGGTTCCAATCCAAAGATGACATCACACCAGACCTGGTCCTGGGAACGTTATTAAGAGGCAGGTTCTGTTAACAAAGCCCGGCGTGTGGAGGTGGAGAGCGCGAGAACGAGACGAGGAGGATAAAAGAACAGGTTTCATTTTAAAGGCTTTTCTTTTTCTTGAGGTTCTGCAGCCTCGCGGGTCCTTTGAGCGGAGGAATATTTTACGTCTTGTTATTATTTTTCCGCTCACCCCCCCCCCCTCCATCGCGGTACACAGGGGAGTCGTCTGCTACAAGGAGGCAGGCCGCTCCCTCGACACGCATCATTAGAGGGTTTTTTACAAGCGACAAGCAGCCTATTTGGCTGTCATTGGGATTGTTTGAAGAGAATATGTTTATCTGGCGCCCGCTCTGGAGGGACCGGCATCAGAGAGCGAGCGCGGCGTCGCGCCCATGAGTGTTTGACATCGCTCTTATGCATTTGCCAATAGAAAGGCTAATAGGCAGGAAAAGCTACGTTCTAATTTGGCAGCTCGTCGTCCTACGGCAGCGCGGGAGGGACTTGACCTTTGACCCGCGCCGTCACGCGCTGACGACCCGCACGTTCTGCACACGGCCGGCTGTTGAGTGTTTAAACAAACGACGGGGAAGGAATTAGAAGCTTCCCGTCCATCGTTCTGTCCGCGTGTGGAGTCGGTGCCGCGGTTCAGAACCGAGGATTCTGATGAACAGTGCAGAAATCGTGGAATTGATTTCTATATTAACGAAAATTTGTTTGGAATAAATACATTCTCATTATCTTCTGGTTGATCCTATGGTATTGGCGATGTGGGGTGGGGTGGTGTGGGTGATGTGGTCCTGGTTCTGGTACCACACTGTTGTGGTTGTGTTTCTGTATAGATTAGTTCTGGTTCTGGTTTCAAATTATGTGGCTGAAGTCCTTCATAGAGAGGTATTGGTTCCACATGGTGTGGCTGTGGTTCTAGTTTCTCATATGACTGTAGTCCTGGGTAATGTGGTCCTAGTTCTGGTTCCACATTGTTTTGGTTGTGTTCCTGTATAGATTAGTTCTAATTCAGTCCTTCATGGAGAGGTTTTGGTTCTACATGGTGTGGTCGTGGTTCTAGTTTCTCATATGACTGTAGTCCTGGGTGATGTGGTCCTGGTTCCACATGGTGTGGTCGTGGTTCTAGTTTCTCATATGACTGTAGTCCTGGGTGATGTGGTCCTGGTTCCACATGGTGTGGTCATGGTTCTAGTATTTTATGATGTGACTGTAGTCCTGGGTGATGTGGTCCTGGTTCTGGTTCCACATTGTTGTGGTTGTGTTCCTGTATAGATGAGTTCTAATTCAGTCCTTCATGGAGGGGAATTGGTTCCACATGGTGTGGCTGTGGTTCTAGTTCTGTATGATGTGGTTCTGGTCTCACATGGTCTGGTTGTAGTTCTACATGTTGTGGTCATTTTTGGTGTGTCTCTGGTCCAATGCTCCTGCCCATCCAGAGGAGAACGTTTCAGGCGCTGGGCGGATACACCCAGGACAGGGCGCCAATCCATCGCTGGGAACACTCACTATATAGGGGCAATTTAAAGTGGCAAATTCAACTTAAATCCATGTTTTTGGATGGTGGGATGGGGAGGGGGCAATGTGGGTGGTCCTGGTCCTGGTTCCACATTGTTATGGTTGTGTTCCTGTATAGATTAGTTCTGGTTCTGGTTTTAAATTATGAAGCTTATGTCCTTCATGGAGAGGTATTGGGTCCACATGGTGTGGTCGTGGTTCTAGTTTCTCATATGACTGTAGTATTGGGTGATCTGGTCCTGGTTCTGGTTCCACATTGTTGTGGTTGTGTTCCTGTATAGATGAGTTCTAATTCAGTCCTTCATGGAGAGGTATTGGTTCCACATGGTGTGGCTTTGGTTCTAGTTCTGTATGATGTGGTTCTGGTCCCACATGGTCTGGTTGTAGTTCTACATGTTGTGGTCATTTTTGGAGCACCAAATTGTGGTTGTGTTCCGGGAGGGAAACCAGAGAACCTGCAGAAACTCCATGGAACCTGGATCCCCGGCACTGAGAGGCGGACGTGCGGACGTTTCTGGCATCACTTTGTACTCTTCGACGTCCATGCTCCACCTGCACACAGACATCCAGCGGAACCTTTGGTAGGTGTCTTTCCACTCTGCAGGAAAGAGTTTTGACAAGCTACTGAGCATCTGTTACCAACAGTCTCCATGGGCTACCCCAAAGTAGGCGGGGCTGTGAGTGTCACATGACCCTGTGGATTGTCTTCGGATGTCGGATTTGATGACCACACAGCGGTCCGTCACTCCAGGGGTGCTCACCCACCAGTCCTTCACCGTGCTTCACGGTTGTCTTAACTGTTTTCTGTGCGTTCCTTCATCTGTTGAACATCAAAGCCCAAAGTTCCTTTAATGACCAAGTGTTCTGCTGCTCTCAGGTTCTCTCAGAACCGTCACCGCCGCCGCGCCGGACGGTGTGATGGACTGTCAGAGAAGCGAGGGTCCATAATCCCACCGTCACTCACCCGAAACCTGGGGAACGAGTGTGTGAGCGCTGCATTTCCAATTGAAATGAGCCAGAATGCAGGCCCGCGGAACCTCATTATCCCGGTTCCCCCGGGGCCCGCAGAGCGCGACGGGACGGAAGCACTGATCTCTCGCTTTCTCTCGTTTTCTTCCTCTCACAACACGAGGAAGGAGGGACCCCGAAGACAAACGCCTCCCCAAATTACAGGAACAAACACTGAGGCCTCTCCTGGCTGCTTCTACAGACGATTGGGTTTGATGATGTCACAGCAGAAACATCTTTACAGAATTAAAAACAATCCCGTTGGTAGTTTAATGTTCTGGTGATGTACGGTGTGTAGGTGGTTCTGGTACGGTGTAGATGGTGTGGCTGTAGTTCTAGTTCTGTATGATGTGGTTCTGGTCCAACATGGTCTGGACGCTCTACATGATTCTTTCCTTCGTGGTGTGGTTCTGGTCCAATATGATCTGGTTGTAGTTCTACATGGTCTGGTTGGTGTTCTGTATGTTGGGGTCCTTATGGTGGGGTTCTAGTCCAAAATTGTCTGGTTGTAGTTCTACATATTGTGGTCCTCATGGTGTGGTTCTAGCCCAACATGGTCTGGTTGTAGTTCTACATATTGTGGTCCTCATGGTGTGGTTCTAGTCCAATATGGTCTGGTTGTAGTTCTACATGTTGTGGTCCTCATGGTGTGGTTCTAGTCCAACATGGTCTGGTTGTAGTTCTACATGTTATGGTCAGTCCTCATGGTCTGGTTGTAGTTCTACATGTTGTGGTCTTCATGGTGTGGTTCTAGTCCAAAATTGTCTGGTTGTAGTTCTACATATTGTGGTCCTCATGGTGTGGTTCTAGTCCAACATGGTCTGGTTGTAGTTCTACATATTGTGGTCCTCATGGTGTGGTTCTAGTCCAACATGGTCTGGTTGTAGTTCTACATGTTGTGGTCCTCATGGTGTGGTTCTAGTCCAACATGGTCTGGTTGTAGTTCTACATGTTGTGGTCCTCATGGTGTGGTTCTAGTCCAATATGGTCTGGTTGTAGTTCTACATGTTGTGGTCCTCATGGTGTGGTTCTAGTCCAACATGGTCTGGTTGTAGTTCTACATGTTATGGTCAGTCCTCATGGTCTGGTTGTAGTTCTGCATGTTGTGGTCTTCATGGTGTGGTTCTAGTCCAACATGGTCTGGTAGTAAAACCAGCCTTTTATTGTCTAACTGTGGTTCTGGTTCCACATGGTGTGGATGTGGTTCTACTCAAAGTACCTGCTGCTGTTACCGACTTATTAGAACTCACTCGATTAAATCTAGTACCCATTGTTCTGCGGGCAGCTTCGGACTTCAGTAATTTAAGCAGGTGCACAAAAGTATGTCCCACCAAATATTAATGGATGTTTATTTTTAAAGTTGGGGTGGTACACTGCACCCCCCTCGTCCCCCCCTCCCACCCCCTGTCTCCCCACGGTGCAGTTGTCCTTGAGGTATTTGCAGGACTGTTCCGCGGTCGCTACCTGAGCTCGGTGGCTCACGGACGCTGACGAATGAGGCGGCGGCATAATTACACGGAAGACGAATCAGCCTGTCAGCTGCCCGCGTCCTCGTAAGTCATCTCATCATGGGACGCAGGCGCGCGCGTTAGTTGTCCAATTAGCCTGACGGGGTGTTCGTTAAGAAGTTTAATTAGTAATGGGTGGTCTCTCAGGCCGGCGGTGCCAGTGCAGGCGTCGGTGCCGGCTCCCCCTCTTCCTGTGCGCGCATGGCGGCGGGGACTTTAGCGTGCCTGCAGATGTGTTAAAAGCTAGCGAGAGTGTGAGGGAGGCGGCGAGAACCGGCGAATGGAGAACGCGGCAGAAAGTAGAGCCGCGGAAAGCAAGAGAATCCGGGAGGAAAAAAAAAAAGAAAAAAAGGAGCTGTGAATGGACCCAAATTACAATGTAATGTTCCCGCCGTCGCTCCAATAACAACTCATTAGCGGACTGTCAGAGACGTTTATTCGTTATACGCCGCCTACAGCCCGAACCCCGCGCGTCGGCGAGGGTGCGACCAGTGCAATTAAAAATAAAGAACTTGTAAAAACCTCCTTCAAGCGCCGGCGTCGCGGATAAAGAAACGAAAAACAAGCAGCGAGGCGGCACTTCAACACCTGGCTGCGTTCTGCTGTGTTCCCGCGGTTGCCACCTCCTCGTCACGCGGATCCTCATTACGGAGACGAGGCCATGCAGGAGACGCGCCCAAGAACCATCCCACCAAAACGCCGGAACCCTCTTGTTTTTTCAGTTCCAGCTTTGAAGGCGATCTTCAGGGAAATTGGGATTCGGATCATCAGCTTAATTAGGATCGCACCTATGGGCATCGGCGCCGACTCGGCGTTCCTAATTTGATCAGGCGTCCGCCCGCCCGCCCGCCCGCCCGCCGCGGTTTCACTCACGGTTTCTCTGCTCCAATTAGAACGCGCCTGGCCTCAAGAACGCTCCATGGCGGCTGCTTCCTCCATTAGCATGTCTCTTGCAACCACATCCGAGATGCTTGGAGCTCCGACGTTCCTCCCAAACTTGCGGGAGACGGTCTTTAGAACCAGGAGTGTGGAACACTGGTTATCGTTTTGTTGTTAACTGCAAGATCAAGAGGCTCAATGAGCCACAGCATGGTGAATTCAAACTGATCATTCATTCATTATCTTCCGCTTTATCCTCTATCAGGGTTGCGGTTGGGTTCCCCATGCCCATCCAGGTGAGAACATTTCGGGCGCTGGGCAGATACACCCAGGACAGGACGCCAATCTATTGCTGGACACACACTCATGCACACATACACACTCTATATGGGGCAATTTGGAGAACTCAATTCACTTGATCCATGTTTTTGGACTGTGGGAGAAAACCGGAGAACCCTTAGGAAACCCATGCGGACACGGGAGAACATGGAAACTCCACCCAGATGGGGATTCGAACCGGGAATCCCTAGTGCTGAGTGGCGAACGTGCCAACCACTAAGCCACCGTGCCGCCTGATCATTCGTGATTGTCTGTATATAAGGGATATTGCTTGAAGGTACCACCAGAGGGCACTCTAGAAAACGTATTGGAAGATGATTAGATGGAGGTGCAGCTACGATGTGCACCATATATACCATATATATATATATGTGTGTGTGTGTGTGTGTGCGTGTGTGTGTTCAGGTTCGAATGTGTGTGTGTGTGTGTTCAGGTTCGAATCCCGATCTTAGTGGAGTTTCCCTGTTCTCTGTTTCGGAGTTCTGCTGTGTCCTCTTACAGTCCAAAAATGTGGATTCAAGGTAAATGAAATGCTCTAAATTGCCCCATTTTTTGATTTTGTGCCCAGCGATAGTTTGGCACCCTGTCATGTGTGTATCTGCCCAGCGCCTGGAATGTTCCCCCACGGCCCTCGTAGAGGATTAAGTGGAAGATAATGACTGAGTGTTTGTGTGTGTGTGTCTCTGTGTGTGTGAGCTGCAGCCTGGTAGTGTTTATTTATATTCCATATTTCATATATATATATATATAT
>JAFMOD010000303.1:282190-328835 GCA_019802435.1 Corydoras maculifer | reverse complement strand
ACTTTAATACCATATACTGTACTCTGCTTATAGAGTGTGTCTGTGTGAGTGAGTGTGTGTCCAGCGATAGATTGGCGTCCTGTCCTGGGTGAATCTGCCCAGCACCCTGAAACGTTCTCCCCTGGATGGGCATGGGGAACCCCCCTCACACACACAACCCTAATATAGGATGAAGCGGAAGACAGTGGATAGATATATATTACTCCTTTGTCGCCTAAGTGCTTAATATTTTTTTTAACCGTGGTCTTTTAGTGAAAGTCAGCAGTGTTGACCCTCACTGACCTCCTCCTCCTCCTCCCCTCCTCCTCCCTCCGACTCCTTCTCATCTAGGAAAGCCCAAATCCCCTTTTGCAGTCCCACAGTAATTTGATCAAATAACATGCCCCCTTCTCTGCCACTTACTGGCCAATTAAATCAAGTTCTCATACAGGGGGTCTGGCTGGCGGTGTGTTATGCTGTGATGAATTGATTGAAGCTGTTCGGTAATCTACGGACCGGCTTTAACGATCTGGGTGATAATACTTGTAATTCTTCTGTGTCGAGGGAGCGGCAGGAGCAGCTGAGGCCACGCTAATCCCTATCCTGATACACTCAAGTAGTAGAGAGACACTAATCTGTCTTTCATTCCTCTTTTTTATCTTCCTCGTCTCTTGTTACGCCCGCTGCCATTCAGAACCGAGGGAGACGGGCCTCGCCGCTGCCGCCTCACCTCGGTTGATTCGGAATTCGGCATGCGATGCTTATGGGATTTATGCAGCTTAGCTAATAATTATTAAGCCTCATGCACGAGCTGACACCACTGTCACACGCCGGGACACAATGAGCCGGCTCTCTCCACGCTCCGCGTCCCACACGTCCCTAAATACCACGTATAGGTTATCAGCGGAACATCTGGCATTAGTGGGGTGGACGAGCGAGCTATGCTTGGGTGGGGGGTCCGTCCTTCCGTCCGTCCGCCAACCGTTTCTGGATGTTCTGCGGACAGATGTACTCTGAGGGGCACCTGGTGGTCCGGGTCCGGGGTCGGTTTGCAGAGGACCAACCCAAAGAGGTCCTGCTGAGGTTTCTTCCGCTTTATTCTCTACTAGGGTCGTGGTGGTGGGGGGGGGAGAACCTTTTGGGCGCTGGGAGGATACACCCAGGAAAGGGGGGCAATCTGTTCCTGGGCACACAGGCACACTCTATATGGGGCAATTATTAGAATTCAATTGATTTGATCCATGTTTTTGGACTGTGAGAGGAAACCAGAGAACCCGGAGGAAGCCCACGCGGACACAGGGAGAACATGGAAACTCCACCCAGATTGGAATTCGAACCGGGAATCCCCAGTGCTGAGAAGAGAACGTGCCAACCACTAAACCGCCATGCCGCCTTAAATAAACAACATACCAAGGAGTTTTTTCTTTCCACTGTCGCTCGCTCTTTGGGTGTTCCGGGCTCATAACGTTGTAAAGTTGCTTTGAGACGACGTACTATTGTAAAAAAGTGCCGTATAAATAAAGAACTTGGGTTTGAACTTGCAGAACCGAGAACAGGCTGGAGCCTGCAGTAGAGCGAGGGAGGAATCACGGAGTCTCGTTTTTAACTCGCCTCCATGCACGAGGCTCCAACCTCGTCCACCCCCGAGGTCCTGACCTCCGCTCGCCAACGAATCGCCACCTCCACCAGCTACATGTGCAGAAGCGGTAGGTTCCCAGCATCGGCCTCGTGCCCCGCCCACTCCATTTCTAAGTCTTTCATCACTCAAGACACCCAGTGTTGGGTGGGAGTGGTGCAAGCTCTCCGGAGAACGTGGCTTCAGGGCCTACAGATGTCTCCCTCATCCTGTGACATCATTCCAGTCCCGAGTTAAGAACCGGAGATGGGGTTTATCACACCGGGATAGGCCTTATTTACATATAAACATTACTATGTACTATATGGGGCAGCACGGTGGCTTAGTGGTTAGCACGTTCGCCTCTCAGTGCTAGGGATTCCCGGTTCGAATCGCCATCTGGGTGGAGTTTCCATGTTCTCCCCGTGTCTGCGTGGGTTTCCTCCCACAGTCCAAAAACATGGATCAAGTCAATTAAGTTCTCCAAATTGCCCCATTTAGAGTGTGTATGAGAGCGTGTCTGTGTGAGTGAGTGTGTGCCCAGCAATAGATTGGCGTCCTGTCCTGGGTGTATCTGCCCAGCGCCCAAAACAATCTCCCCTGGATGAGCATGGGAAACCCCCCCCACCATGACCCTAATAGAGGATAAAGCGGAAGATAATGAATGAATTAATGAATGAATGAATAAATGTACTATATGTGCTCCGTCACTGCTGCTACTCTCTACCCCCCTGACCATTCCGCAGAACGTCCCATCCCACACCTTTGGTTTCACCTCCCATCCAACCAGGTGATTCACCTTGACCACGGGAGAATATCTAGAAGGTTCTGCTTTAAAAACCTTCGTGATCAGTTTGTAGTATGTACTTCGCAGCAGATAGAACACAGATCATTAGAACGCAAACCTAGCTCTAGAATCTGCTCTAAAGGTCTACAGACACCCCCCCCCCACCCACTGTCTCATTTTCTGGAGCTTATCCAGTTAATCTTTCAGATACGGCGGCGACGTGGCATCTTTTTTACACAGCCATTAGTGTTGTTAACGCGACGAGCCGTGCGGTGCGGCCCAGCCTCCGGCGACCGACTTTAAATATCAAATTATCATAATGAAACCTAAATGCATGTAAATGTTGAGTATTATTATTATCACTCCGAAGGAACCTGAAGTTTATCTGCTCTTGTTCTTGCTCTTAAATCAAAAAGAAAAGCTATTCATGTATCGATTAAAATTATCTGCCAATATCCATCTTCTGCTTTATCCTCTATTAGGCTCGCTGTGGGGGTTCACCATGCCCATCCAAGGGAGAATGTTTCCCTATATCACCTAGCATACACTTATTCACGCATACACACTCTGTATGGGGCAATTTGGAGATTTCAATTGACCTTGATCCATGTTTTTGGACTGTGGGAGGTAAGTCGGAGAACCCGGAGGAAACCCACGCGGACACGGGGAGAACATGGAAACTCCACCCAGATTGGGATTCATTTCTGGAATCATCAGCGCTGAGAGGAAAACATGCCAACCACTAAGCCGCTGTGCCGCCCTCTCTGCCAATATAGTATGAGTACATTTTTCTGGTTAAGATTTCTTAAAATAAGAAAAAACTTTCTTAAAAAGTAGATTATTTAGCTTAACGTACAAATCTATTCAAAAGTCAAAACAAGATTTGTTACGCATTTTGCAAAAGATTTTCTGACTTGGTCAGATTTTATTTTTTGCAGTGTGCTGATTCCAGATCAGAGTGTTATTTTGAAAAGCAGTAAAAAATATAATGATTAAAAAATATTTTTTTAATCCAAGAAGTCAGACGGGGTCGTTTAATTTTAATTCTGACCTATTTCAACATGTGTGCATGTGAATATATCTATCTATCTATCTATCTATCTATCTATCTATCTATCTATCTATCTATCTATCTATCTATCTATCTATCTATGTGTGTGAATATATATATATATATATATATATATATATATATATATATGTGTGTGTGTGTGTGTATATGTATGCATGTGCATATATATGTATATATGTGTGCGTGTGTGTGTGTATGTATATATATATATATATATATATATATATATATATGTGTGTGTGTGTGTGTGTGTGTGTGATTTATAGATGGTTGGTGGTGCAGTATGATGTATAAACCCAGCGTCTGTGTTTAAAATGTGGTGTGAACGCAGTGCAGTGCTGCTGCTGCTGGATGTTAGTTTATCTCCTTATTATTTTTGGCAGCGCCGCATATGTTTACAGCAATTCGGGCTCATTATCATCTCGATGGGTGCAGGCGGCTGGAGTCACATTAATTTGTTGTAATTAATCGCAGCGAGGCTTCTGACAGCACAAGCTAACGAGACTCTTTGATTGTCTGGCTCTCCGCCGCTCGGAGGAATCCACCGACTATCAAAGCTCCTGATCGGCGTCAACACCAAAACACGCGCTTTATGAAAGCTTAATTCTTTTATCGATTCAGTTTGGAATGCTTTTTTTTGTGCGTTTTCTTTTTTTTTTTTGATGCCCGCGGTGTCGACTCCCCTGATAGAAGTTAAGGGATTTGCGCACTTGTCCCTGACACGTCCCTCTCCTCTTTTATTGAGGACAATCGCCATGGGCCAGCCCAACAGCCACGCTTTAATTGCCATTAATTAACAGCAGAAATCTTTTTTTTTTCTCCGCTGCCTCTGCCCTTAAACAGGGAATCATCTGATCTCCCCCCTCCTCCCTCATCCCCCCTGCTCCGTTCCGAATCCCTAGTGAAGGTTAACACCCGCCAGCAGTTCCAGAACCAGACTCTTCGGCGTGATTCGACGTGAAGCGTAAACGGCGGCGGTGATATTAAGTAAACCGGCTTCCTGCTTTATCGCAGTGTAATGAGGTCAAGTGAATCCCCCACGTACGCCGGCGCAGACGGCTGCGCCCTCCGAAATTCCTTCCTAACGCTTCCTGACAGCCAGGCAAACAGTTGGTAAACGTGACAGCAGCCTCCCAGAAAGAGAGAGCGAGCGAGAGCGAGAGCGAGAGAGTGGACGCCGAGGAGAAAGGACGAGCTTTAAAGCCGAGCTCCCCTCACGTCCACTCCCCGTCGGCGTTCCCACGTTGGCCCACCGACGGGACCTTTGGCGCGCGGACCTGGCCGTGTGTTTTGTTGTATTGAGTTGGCGCGTGGATTCCTGTTTCGAAAGGCGGATGAGTAATTAGTGCGCGTCACAAGCAATCAGGCGTCACTGTCGCCTCGAATCAGGTCAGGAATAATCCCCCCCTCCCTCCCTCCCACGGTGTCCGTCCAAGAGCCGCAACCTACATTAGACCTCCACGGGTGGAGCCGCTCCGGCGTCTCCGAGGCAGCGCATAAATATGCACGGCGGCCGGGCCACTTACGGCGGCCTGATCGATGGCGGCGCCCGGCAGCATCTTAAAAGCAGATGCGAGTCCTCCTAATTGGAAGCTTCTCAGGTCCGAGCCGGATGCAGCCGGTTCCCATCAGACGAGTCCCCGCGAGGCGCGGGTGGAGGTTTTTGTAAACTAAACGCAGCAGCTCGCCGCCTTCATTTGTAATCAGGTCGCGCCGCTAACCTGTCAGTTTGACCTACATAGCATTATGGGCTGGAGTTAATTCCCCTGAACCTACACACACACACGCACACACACACACACGGTCCAGACCTCGTTTCCTGCTGCTTGACCGTGGAGCGGAGAGAAAGTTCCAATTAACATTAGAACAAGCCTCTTTTAACAGCCTCTTAAATTGACAAGTGGACAATGATTTTCAGATCAGGTTCCTGTCACCGGTTTCAGAAAATCCTCCGTTGATGAGGCCCAACGCTTCCAATTAGGTGGCGAGCAGCACCTCTGCCAGTAATGATTTCCCGCTCCCCGAAGGCGTGGCGCCGACACTTACTGCAAATTACTGACACGGAGGCGCACTGTATTGATGAGGAGGAACGGCCGAGCCGCCCGGGTTCCCATCGGCCCGGCGCGTAACAAGGACGAGGCCTGAGTGCCGGCCTCCGCTTCCTCATGCTCCTCAATGAGCACATCACCATCCATCCATTATCTTCTGCTTTATACCCTACTAGGGTCGAGGTGGGGGGGGGGGGATGTTCCCCATGCCCATCCAGCGGAGAACGTTTCGGGCACTGGGCAGATACACCCAGGACAGGACGCCAATCTATCACTGGACACAAACACACTCACACTCTACATGGGGCAATTTGGAGAATTCAATTGACCTTGATCCATGTTTTTGGACTGTGGGAGGAAACCGGAGAACCCGGAGGAAACCCACGCGGACACGGTGAGAACATGGAAACTCCACTCAGATTGGTATTCGAACCGGGAATCCCTAGCGCTGAGAGGAGAACATGGCAACCACTACACCGTGTTGGTTATTAATATCGTTTAATCAAAGGTGGTGCACACACACACACACACACACACTCTATATTTCCTCCCACAATCTAAAGACAAGGATTCAAGGTCAATTGAATACTCTAAATTGCCCCATATAGTGAGTGTGCCCAGCGGAAGGTGTAGTGGTTGGCATGTTCTCCTCTTAGCACTAGGGATTCCTGGTTCGAATCCCAATCTGAGTGGAGTTTCCATGTTCTCACCGTGTCCACGTGGGTTTCCTCCGGGTTCTCCGGTTTCCTCCTACAGTCCAAAAACATGGATCAAGGTCAATTAAATGCTCCAAATTGCCCCATATAGAGTGTGTCTGTGTGAGTGAGTGTGTGCCCAGTGATAGATTGGCGTCCTGTCCTGGGTGTCTGCCCAGCACCCGAGACGTTCTTTCCTGGATGGGCATGGGGAACCCCCCCCGCGACCCTAATAGAGGATAAAGCAGAAGATAATGGATGGACGGATGGATGGAAAGTCCAAACTATGACATCACATATGTAGAGTTTCTGTAAATGGGAGAGGTCATGATCAATTAGAGTTCCCATTTTATTTTCAGACCGTTCCCCGGAAGGCCCGGTTCCACCGTCGGACTCTCAGCGGTGTGAGAATCTGGAACGCCTTCACAAACCTCCCGCTGACATCATCACCATCATCATCATCATCATCCGGGGATCGTTCCGGAGCCGCGGTGTGCGTCCAGGACTCCGTGATGATCTTTATTTAATAATTCATTGAGTTCTCACGGGGCACGGAGATGTTTGTCTCCACACGGATTCGACGTACCATCCTCAGTGCGGCGCCGATGAAGGAAGCGCGTGGGCGTATCCTCCCGAGGACGTAGCGTTCGGCCCTCGCTGATTACGCCGTTCAGCTTCCTTCGCGCGGCCGCGACCCTGCGGAGCGCGCTCACTGAAGTTTTATCGATTCCCTCAGAGAGCCGGCCGGCGGTGGTCTGCACTGAAACTCCGACGCCGTACGGCGGAACGTTCTGCCCAAGGATCCCGCCGCTGAGGTTTTCACGACGCCCTCCACGCCCTCCCCCCCTAATCCACTAATCCATGCGTCTTCTGTGTGGAAGCATTTCCCTTTCGAAAGCGAACCTACCCCGGGGTTCTGCCACCGAGACGTTCTCTTTTATTTTCGTCTGTCCTCAGATCGGTTCCAACGGCCGATTCTGCGCAGAGGTCCCCGAAATAGATCTGACGTTCATCGGCGTGCCGTTGGATCCGAGTGATTGGGGAAGAATTATGGCCAACGTTCTGCGAACGGCGCTACAACGTTAAGACAACATACTGAACATAGGCATCAGATGCTGTGGACGCCGGCTTCTCAAAAACATCCATCCATTATTTTCCGCTTTATCCTCTATTAGGGTCCAGGTGGGGGTTCCCCATGCCCATCCAGGGGAGAACGTTTTGGGCGCTGGGCAGATACACCCAGGACAGGACACCAATCTATTGCTGGACACACACAAACTCACACAGACACACTCTATATGGGGCAATTTGGAGAATTCAATTGACCTTGATCCATGTTTTTGGACTGTGGGAGGAAACCGGAGAACCCGGAGGAAACCCACGCGGACACGGGGAGAACATGGAAACTCCACCCAGATTGGGATTCAAACCTGAATCCCCAGTGCTGAGAGGAGAACATGCTAACCACTAAGCCAATGTGCCTGAATTGGCTGATCTGAATATCTAAATTGTATATATATATATATATATATATATATATATATATATATATATATATATGTGTGTGTGTGTGTGTGTGTGTGTGTGTGTGTGCACAGCAATAGATGGGGTTCTGTGTGTACCTTACCAGTGCCTAAAATGTTCTCCCCTTGACGGTCATGGGGAACTCCCTGCATGATCCTAGTACAGGATCAAGTGGAAGCTGATGAATGGATGGATGGACAGTTATGAGAACCACCCTTGACCTGGGACGTCATAACCCATAATGACTTCTAGTCCCAATTTGATGGTTGGCCATGATAGGGCCTCCCTGGAGCCATAAGGAGTTAAGGGCCTTGCTCAAGAGCCCACAATGGCATCATTGGTGGACTTGGTGTTCGACCCCTCAACCTTCAGATTGATGATCCAACACCCTGACTCTCCCCCAGCTTTCCCACACCCTTTGTATTAATATTCCTGAATCATTGATGCTGTTAATACGATGTGGACCCCCGTAGGGCCTGATTCATCACAAGCAGTGGCTTCATGACCCAAACGATCAGAGAGAACATAAGTCCCCCGTCATTCGTCCCAAAAAGCCGGTGTGATTGTGTTTATAACGTCGGGCTGATGGGATCTGCCCGTGGCCTTCGGAACGTTCCGTGTCGCCGTTGGATTTCTGAACTTCCCAAGCGTTTATCAAACCCGAGCTTCCAACCGAAGATGAAACGTCCTTCCCTGCTTTTATCAGATCTGCGGTCCTGATGTCAGTGTGAGTGACAGGTGCGCTGACGGGGGGGTGGGGGTTGGGGGGGGGAGGGGTGGATCGCTGCTGAAAATCCGTCTTTGTCTCAATCTTTAGCCCTGGGCGGTGAAACAGAAGCCCATCGCTTTGTGCCAAATGTTTATCAAAGCCGCTGATTAAACGCCTTTGCTCTGTATATCGAGGCTTTGGTACCAAGTCCCGCCCCTGAAGATGTGTGTTCTGATGATATGATGGCGCAGAAGATAGGAGTGAACTTGACCTTGCACACACACAGGAATATCAGATGCGCTTTGTGGTCGCAGTTCAGCGTACGCTTTAAGATCTGATCTGCTTCTTGTTGTTACATTTCTTCTCTCGTCCTGATTTTTTCCGTCAGACGAAAATGGGTGGCTCCTCAGCCCAGACAGGGACGAGGTGTGTGTGTGTGTGTGTGTGTGTGTGTGTGTGCCCTGTGGTGCCAGCCCTAAGCCACGACAGCCCCAGCCACTCCATCACAGAGGGGCCGGACTAACGTCTACTGACTGCACTTGGCTGCGTTTTCCATCACGCGGTCATATCACATCAGTGCGCCAGCTCGTGACAGAACCGCGGTTCTAACTGCTCTTAAACCCAGACTGTTCCCACATCCGCAGTGAGCACAAGAGCCGGCGCAGCCAAAAGCCCAGAGCGACTGCACACTCATTCGATGAACTCCAAACAGTGGCAGGATTTTAATGAAGTGGGAATGAGTTCTGTTGCTGCGGCTCAACAGATCCCATAATTAATCCCGGTTTAAAGAAACCTCGGGGGATTTAAACCTAGGGGGCGCCACTGTAGATCTTTATTCTCCAGCTCTCCCTGTACTTACCATCCTCCTCCATCACCCCCAACCACCTGCATGGCCTTATCCACCACATCCATAAAGCTCCTCTCTGGTCCCCTGGTGGCTCCGTCCTCAGCATCCGGGGCTTTTCCTTCTGCATCATCCCTCCTCCATACAACACCTCGATCTCACCTCCATATATTAGTCTCCGAAATGTCCTACCGGCCCCGTCCTGCTAATAAACTCACTGCCGGTGAGAATCACAGCATCTTCATCTCCATCTTCTCCACCACCTCCCACCCTCTGCTGCCTCCTGGTGTAAACTTTCCCTTTGACTCCATCCCCAAAAAAATATTTTGTATTATTGTTTTTCTTCTTGTATTCTAAGTGCCCTGTGTTTCTTGAAAGGTAAGTATAAATAAAATTCTATTATTATTATTATTGTTATCATCCCTCCTGCAACCCTACACGGCACTCTCCACCCTGCCTGCACACTTTCCTTTACATCTCCACCACAATCCCCATTACTACTTTCTACCCATCTTCTCCCCATGAGTTTGCTCCGGTTTCTCCGGTTTTCCTCCCACAGTCCAACAACATGGATTCAAGGTGAATCGGTTGCTCTAATTTGCCTCTATATAGTGTGTGTTTCTGTGTAAAACTGAGTGTGTCCAGCGATGGATTGGCACCCTGTCCTGGATGTATCTGCCCAGTGCCCAAAGTGTTCTCCCATGGATGGACATATGGAACTCCACCCCCCCCACCCCAGGATTAAGCAGAAGATAATGAGATGAGATGAACTTGGTCCGAACTTCTCAGCACAGCTGTTTATAAAGCAGGTGTGTATTAATGGGCCAGTTATCAGGAGAACATGTTGTTGCATTACAGTACAGCTGTATATGTAGATTTATTCATATTAATGATGGGATCTAATGAGGGATTAATGTGTTTATTTGGGAAAAGACAGAGTGAATAATTGTGCTACAGATTTGGTAAATAGAGACAAGGCTGAAAGAACCCTGGAGGATTGTTTGAACACAGTTACCACTACAGTGCTGTGTGTGTGTGTGTGTGTGTGTGTGTGATCTGCATGTCCCACCCATCGGCCGTTTCTTCTTCCTCTCGTCCTCTTCATCCACACGTTCTGCGATGGCAGATAATAGGCTTTGACTTCTGGCTACGCGCTTATGGGTCTGCTCATGTTCTCCACTTAGCTCGTAGCGCGTAGCCAAAGAAGACACGGCGGCGGTGACAGGCCAGGCCGTCAGCCGCGCGAGGCCGTCAGGAACCTTCATACACTAATGATTTCCCTTTAGTCTATTTTCTGTCTCATTGGCCGTTTCCTTCAAAAACAAAATTGCTCATTTAAATTCTCATGCCTGGGGCATTTTGGTCTTCAAATATTGTTGGAAACTGAATGGATTAGGCAAAATATGCTCCCCCCCTCGAAATGTTAATATATTTTCTGGTTCAGTTTCTCCTCTGAGGCCAATTAGGGAATTTCTGCTGGCTGCATTAATGTCAAACTGACATCCTCAGCTATAATTACACTGTGCTTGAAACCTAACTTTCACTCCTCGACTGGATAAATGAGTGCACTGACACACACACACACACACACACACACACACACACACACACACACACACACACACACACACACACACACACACACACAAGCACAGAGCTTTTGATCATTTAATCATTGCTTTGCTTTCTTTAGCCCCTAACCTGTAATTTTTTTGCCAGTGAAATATTTAATTTCTTGAATTTAAATAATAATATGAATATTAATAATAACGATAATAATAATGATGATAATAATAATAATAATTAAATAATAAACATAATAATTATTATGATAATAATAATGATGATATTATTATTATCATCATCAGCATCATTATTTTCATAATTATTACTATTATTGTTATTATTTTTATTAATAATAACAATAATAATTATGATAAAAATAATAATGATGATGATGATAAAAATAATTATGATAATAATGATATCATCATCATTATTATCATAATTATTATTATTAATAATAACAATAATAATGATAAAAATAGTAATGATGATGATGATGATATAATAATAATAATAATAATAATAATAATAATAATAATAATAATAATAATGGTGTATAATTGCAGTTTTTAGATTGTAATTCAAGCCATAATCAGAGTAACGTGAGATTAAATCCTCAGTAAATTGAACACAATCATTGTCTCTGTGTGCCATCTGCATGTCCTCCCCATGCCTGTGTGGGTTTTTACTGGGGTCCACATGTAAAGACGTTCTCAGACATTATGGGGGGGTACAGGTCTGTCCCGAATAAATGGGTCGCATTAGAAACCTTTGCAACAATCAAAGAGTTTAAGAAACAGGGATGAGGAACGTGTTCATCAGGGATTATAGTTCCTTACATTTTATTATAGTAGTTGTGTCAATCGTTCCTTAAGAGAGATTATAGGAGTTCTTTTAAGGGATTATAGTAGTTGTGGCAACCATTTCTATTGTGTTTAGTGACTTGACTTAGTGAATCACTTTATACATTTGAGAACTGTCCTCAGACGTTACAGAGGTTTTGGAGCTCTTCACTCCGCTCTTCAGTAATGTTGGTAACCGTTCTTATTGATTCCTGGGATATGAATTACACCTGCATCTGAGAGGTGCAGAAGAAATGACCTACAATGCCGCACTGCCAGTCCAACTGAGGACCCTACCATACTTTTTTCTCCGTATTTCCTTGGTTTTTACATTTTATTCCGTCGTGAGAGCAGAGCTTCCACATTTTAAAGATTTTTAAACAATCAGGAGGAAGCTTTTCTCCACATGACGGTTGGTAACGGAGCCTGACCTTGGCTTTGGCTGGTGAATCGACATTGCTGATGCTGCATGGATGGGCGGAGCCAGTGGTGATTGACAGCTCTGGTAATTAAGGCATTGTTAAGAGTCTTTGGGGGGTTATAAGAACCCCTGCGAGGCCAGACTGAGTGCAGTGTCAGTCCATCAGCACACTCAGCATATGCACTGCAGAGAGCAGCAGCGAAAACAAAGAGGAAGTCAGTCATGTGATGCATGTCACCATCAGGGGCGGGTCATCTGGGGAAGGGGGGCGAGGATGGAGGGGGTTGAGGAGGTCCAGTGGGAGACGGGATTAAACCAGTGCTTCCTTCTCCTCAAATCTTTGATGATATCCATTTTTTGTGTGATACATACTCATGTTTTTTTATACTATTATTTTTTCATTTAAACATACAATCGTTTGGTCATGATGTTGACATAATAATACAATCAGGGTCAATTATTCAAAACACAACTTTACAAATCAATACGAACGAAACTGGTGCAAATTAAACATTATTTAATTTTTTTTTTTATTTAAAATATATTTTTTAACCGTGTGGATCACAATTTAGGGGCGACACGGTGAAGTAGTGGTTATCACGTTCTCCTCTCAGCACCAAGGATCGAGGTTCGAATCCCTAATCCTAAAAGTATTAAGGTAAATTGGCTGTACTTAAATGCCCCTATATAGTGTGTGGGTGTCTGTGTAAGTGAGTGTGTGCCTGGATGGATTAATAGAGGAAAATTATTATTAGTAGTAATATTAATTTCATGATTATTAATCTTATTCCTATTCCAGGTTCTGTCCTGCGTGTATCTGCCCAGTGCCCGAAACTTTCCCGCTGGATGGGCATGAGGACCCCATGACCCTAGTAGAGGATTAAGGTGAAGATAAATAATGAGGTGAGATAAGAATTACTATTTAGATTCAAATAAATGTACACCATTTCTTATTTCCCATTAACCTCAGGTGGGCCGGATGTGGCCCCAGGGCCGTAAAATCCCCAGTGGAGTGAAAGTTCAAGATGTTTCTCTGCTTTCTGTTTTATTTTGCCTCATACTGCACCTCATGCAACCCCCCCCCCCCCCCCCCCCCGGATCAGAAATACAGTTGGATGTCCGCCAATCGGATGTCCACACTGATGGTGAAGGTATTTTCCTGGCTGTTTGGGGGTAATAGGTAGTATATAGGTAATATATAATATTACCTATATATTATTATATTAAATAAGTGGGACGGTGGGTTAGTGGTTGGCATGTTTTCCTCTCAGCACCAGGGATTCCTGGTTCGAATCCCCATCTGGGTGGGGTTTCCAATTTTCTTCCCATGTCCACGTGGGTTTCCTTCTGGTTCTCTGGTTTCCTCCCACAGTCCAAAAACATGGATCAAGTCAATTGAGTTCTCCAAATTGCCCCATATAGAGTGTGTCTGTGTTTGTGAGTGTGGATTGGTGCCCTGTCCTCAGTGTATCTGCCCAGCGCCCGAAACGTTCTTCCCTGGATGGGCATGGGGACCCTAACATAGAATAAAGTGGAAGAAAATGGATGGATGTATGTGAAAAAATTTTTTAAAGTCCATCTGACAGTGAGGTTGCCGCTCACTTTATCTTTCATTAACTTGAGAACATTCCGGTGCCTGTGCACCCTATCTTTACACCCCTTTTAAAAAAAAAAAGCTTTATTTTAGGTATTAAAAGCCGTAAAGCGTGTCTCCTTCAGTACAGCTTATTATTCCTCTTCCCTTTGTGTGTCTTTGGATTAAATCTGGGCTGCACTTCAAATTAAACTTGAATGTCACATGTTTTATTAGAGAGTAAATTGAGGTACAGGTGAATGAGGTAGAGGGAGAGAAAACACACACTGTTAACACCTGCTAAAAACGGGAATATTTGGACCTAATAAGCTGCTCGTGTAAATGTCACATGGCGCGGGGAGTTCTAACCTTTCTCTCCTCTGGCTCCGGCGTTCTGTTGATTCTTGCTCGTGTAATTTCGTGTTCCACGCTCGTCAGACATGTTGATCCGAGCGCAGACCCGGACGACGGCGCACTCTCCACGCGTTCGTGACCTTAGAAACCCTGCGCGGTGGATCCACGCGGCGGCGCGTCATCAGTCCACTCCTGATGTAAACGCGCACGCGACGTTACCACGCTCGAGCTGCAGGGTGGGTCTGTGATCCCGTCACCCTTCCCGTGGTTCTGTGTTCCGTTGGGTTCCCAATTTCCCGTTAATGACCTGCATTGGAACGTCGAAACGTAGAACTGTGCTGCTCTGATGTTTGAATGTTCTATAACCTCTAGCACCTCTCCTGAGAACCGCATTCTTACAGTGGAAGGACCGAGGTCCTTAAATGAATGTTTTTAAAGTTATTTTACTATAACTTAACCAAATATTATATATATATATATATATATATATATATATATATATATATATATATATATATACACACACATATATCCTATATATATATATATATATATATATATATATATATATATATATATATATATATATATATATATATATATATATATATATATATATATATATTATATATATATATATATATATATATATATATATATATATATATATATATATATATATATATATATATATATATATAGATAGCATTAACGATTCTCATAATCACCTCTATTTCACAAACCTTATTGTACATTCAAAAGCACTATTTATACTTTAACTTTATATGTTCTTAATAATAAAGAATAATTTAGCAACGAATTTTGTATTCTAATAATACATTTGAAGCTCACTCTTATAATGTAATTAAGTTATTTGAGGTACCAAATAGCAGAAATGTACTGAACACCTGATGTACATCCATTAGTTTGTATTTCTTTTAGTAATTAATGCTTTTAATTTATTTAATTTTTTTTATTGATTTCGGTTTGTCTGATGTTAATAATAACAGTAACTTAGAATAAACATGAACTGTATTTAATACAGAAGGGTTAAATGAATATGACATCATTCGAATAAGGTTCATATTAAAGGTTCTCACAAGTGTTTCTGATGTAGAACTTAAGGTTATTAAACTTTAATATTAACTTTTGTTCTGGACTACTTACATCCACAATCCCTTTAATTACAGTACACCAGAGCCACGCCCACCTGCTACGTCACTTAATTAACCTCTCATTTGCAAGAAATCAGAATTAAGATCAGAATACTTGATAAATCCCTGTTGGGGATAGTGCAGAAAAAACACTCATCAATGTTCCTTCTATTTCTTTCAGCTGTTCCCAGTAGGGGGCGTCTACCTCTGTTCATGTCCAAATCGCCTCAGCCTCTCCAAACCTCTACCTGTCATCCTCTTCATCCTCCTCACTCTCAGTGAACATCTCAGCATCTTCATCTCTGGTAAGCTTGTTTACGTTTGATTTCTTTTTTTATGATGTCAAAATGTGGGGGCTTAGTGGTTGGCATGTTCTCCTCTCAGAGCTGGGGATTCCCGGTTCGAATCCCAATATGGGTGGAGTTTCCATATTCTCCCCGTATCCGCATGGGTTTCCTCCGGGTTCTCCGGTTTTCTCCTACAGTCCATAAACATAGATCAAGGTTCTCCAAATTGCCCCATATATGACCCCCCCCCTACACACACACAACCCTAGTACAGGAGGAAGAAAATGGATGGATGGTTCCTCCTGTTTTAGGTCCTATTTTAGCGAGAGAACCTGCTGAGGACTCAGTCATGAGGGCTCACCACAGGACTGAGTTAAGACATTTTTGGTAATGTATCCCACAGTCCAAAAACATGGATCAAGGTGAATTGAATTCTCCAAATTGCCCCATATAGAGTGTGTGTGAGTGAGTGTGTGCCCAGCAATGGATTGGCGCATTATCCTGGGTGTATCTGCCCAGTGCCCAAATCGTTCTCCCCAGGAACCCCCCCACCCCCCATTTTTTTAGGTCCTATTTTATTGAAAGAACCTGTTAAGGACTCAATCATGAGGACTCACCGATAAAGTGACATGCCACAGGTCTGAGATAAGACATTTTTGTTGATGTATCCCACAGTCCAAAAACATGGATCAAGGTGAATTGAATTGCCCCATATAGAGTGTGTCTGTGAGAGTGAGTGTGTGCCCAGCGATAGATTGGCGCCCTGTCCTGGGTCTATCTGCCCAGCGCCCCAGACGTTCTCCACTGGATGGGCATGGGGATCCTAGTAGAGGATAAAGGGGAAGATGGATGGATGGATAGTGCATTAATTCCTGTGAGACGCAGGACGCTCAGTGGCGCCTCATGCGGCGGTGGGTGTCATTTCGGCGCCCCGGGCTCCTCCGTGGTGTTTGGAGGAATCGCAGACTGACATCGGAAATCGATGCGGCGCGAATTTGACTGAGGGATCAATAGAGCCCGATCCGCGTCTGCAATCCGATGCGGCTCCCCGACTGGTTGCATTCAATTTGTTCCAGCGGCGCCTTTAAACCTAATAAGGCGATTGATTGAGGCTCAAATGAGTTGTTGCAATTAGGAAACTGTTAATGAACACGTGGCGTCTGTCCCACGAGGGCGACTATCAGCTGCGCCGCACTTTCCACAGCAATCTGTTATTAAACAGCAATGAAGACCCCAAAATCGAGCCGTGACCCCCCCCCCGCGGCTGCACGCTGAGATCTAATGATCAAGGGGAATTAACGAAAGTGTTTTAAAATAGCCGCGTCTCCTAAAAAATTCATGACGTGAAGCGTTTCTCATAATTATGATGAAAACATTTTTATTTAGTCGTTTATCAAAACTTTGTATTCAAATATAATAGCATAGGACTTGTGTATATGTGGGTTATTTTAGCTATATGTTTATTTCATTTAACGACGTCTGCATTGTTCATGTATATATTTCAACAATGCAAATTCAAGTGATTTATCGTTTGTATATAATCTCACTGGGCGGCCAGTGGCTTAGTGGTTGGCATGTTCTCCCCTCAGCAGTTGGGATTCCCGGTTCGAATCCCCATCTGGTTGGAGTTTCCATGTTCTCGCCGTGTCCGCGTGGGTTTCCTCCGGGTTCTCCGGTTTCCTCCCACAGTCCAAAAACTTGGATCAAGTCAATTGAGTTCTCCAAATTGCCCCATATAGTAGTGTGTCTGTGCGTGTCTGTGTGAGTGAGTGTGTGCCCAGCGATGGATTGGTGCCCTGTCCCTGGGTGTATCTGCCCTGCGCCCGAAATGTTCTCCCCTGGATGGGCATGAGGAACCCCACCGCGATCCTAATAGAGGATAAAGCGAAAGATAATAGATGGATGGATATAATCTCACTGTCGTACCTCAAACACAGGCGCATGTTTTTTATATTAATTTTTTTCTGCTTATCAGCATCCATATTTCAAAATAACTCCATTAAAGATAAGGATTTGATGACGTGGGCCTTAAAATGTTAGATGTTCGTAATTATGCTCATTAATAAACGCACTAAGCACTAAGCAGTATTCTCTGCAACAAACAAATTAAGCCCCTCTAATCTCATTATAACCCTTAGCTTTGTCGCCGCCTGGCGGTTAAGATAAGCATCGCATGATGAAAACCGCATGTCTTCACTAGAAGTGTTAACCACAACCCACCAAAAAAAAAAAAAAAAAAACACAAACGCTAATGTAACCTTACAGATGGTCATAAATTTCACAAAAATAAAATATATAAACAATTCAATGATTAAAATTAAATGACATTACAATCGCAATATATAAGAAACTGTATCGAAAAACAAGTTCCCGTTTTATGCGTGGGTTTTATGTTAGATATATAATTAAAAAAAGGACTATCATAAACCAAATTCGTGTGGAATTAATGGTTAGATTTGCATTGTTTAAGCATTCTGCCTTTTAAATGCTTCACCACTGCTGCAAAAAATCCATCACTGCATCCGAAGTCCATCCGACATCATGAGAAAATGTCTCTTTAAATTCTGCAGGGTATTATTAATATATATATATATATATATATATATATATATATATATATATATATATATATATATATATATATATATATATAAATTATATATTATGATAAAGTCTGAATGCAACTCAGATGCTGACCGGCCTTTCAGCATCATCATCAGAATCCCTTCTGTCTAAAGGGGGCGGGGTAACTCCGGATAAGTCCCACAAAACACAATCACACACTTGTGAAGGGGGGGGGCGTGGGGTGAGGGGGTGGGGGGGGCAGTAATGCTGATGAAGTTCCCTGAACGAAAAAAAATCAAAATTGAGCCTTTTCTCGTAATAAAGTTCTGCGTTAATACGTGTAATCTCTGTAATCCACCGCCCCCACCCCTGCCAGCCTGAAGTGAACTTGAACATTAATTAATGTACAGCCTTCCTTATTATCAGCAGCAATTAAGATCACGTGATGTCGCCTAATTACCGCGTGACAGTTAATATCTCAATTAGTGATTTTTTTTAGCCACTAGTAAAAACACTACATCACATGCGCTTTAACATTAAATATTTTAATTGTTTATGTAAATATATGGTATATATAATTGTGCTTTTTGAATATTACAGCTCAAACAGGACACGTGTCAATAATCAACGGAGTTTCCCAAATAATAATGAATAAAGACGAAAATTCTTAAATATGAAGTACAACAAATACTATAAAGATGTAAAAAGATAAAGATCTAAAATTATCTCCATCAATGATCTAAATCTATGAATCAGATCTTTTTTTTTAATTGATCCATGATGCTTCTATTGCCTGTTACTTTTTAAAACAACAAAACATTTACAGAACAGGTTCTAATTTATTGTACAAACTCGTTTTAAAAGTGTTGCCACATTTTTAAACGTTTTCAGATCCCTGCTACTTAAAAAAAAAAAAAAAAAAAAGCGTCGCCGTTCTCATCCAAAACCGCAGTTATAAAGTAGCGGCTCTGTGATTGGTGGAAGGCAGGTGCTTTTCAGGAGGCGACCAATCACGGGAGAGCAGGAGGGGGGAGCGCGCGGAGCGTGTCTGAGCGCTATAATGTGTTATAATAAAAGAGTAAGAAAATGACTGGCTCCCTCTCGTCCTGACGTCAACGCAGGAAATCAGTGTAGAGCAACAACTGAGGATGATTTCTAGAAAAAAATAAAATAAATAAAGGGAAAAGCCGGAGAGTTGATGTCGAGGAGTTAAGAAGCTCAGAATGGGCAAGTTTTGAGCGAGAAAGACAGAAAGTTCAGAAAGCCGAGCGCAGGGACGCGGAGCTCCACGCACTGAACGCAGCGGCATCCGGGGAGACGCTCCATCATCCGCCGCGGCGGCCGCTTCACTTCCAACTTTTAAGGATTTTCAATTTTTTTGAGGGGGGGGGCTGCTTTGTTTTTTTGTTTTTTTTTTAATGTGCTTTACCCCGTCATTCGGCTTTAACGCCTAGATCGGGCCTAATTATAACCGTGTCTTCTGAAAAAAAAAATCAATTGCGCATTTAATTTCGCTGAGGTCGGATTCGGCAGGCGCGTGATTTTGATAACGATTCACCTTCTTTAAAGATTCGATGGGAACGAAACAGGGCGCTATGCAGACTCCATAAACCAACCTGCTTTTTTTTTTTTTTTTTTTTTTTTTTTTTACTTTTTTTTTTAACACCTTTCTTTTCTTTTCTTTCTGATACCATGGAAGGATCCAGTGCGTCTAGTTTTGGAATAGACACGATTTTATCCTCCGCCGGTTCGTGCAGCTCGGGGCTGCCGATGATGGAGGGAGATTACCGGGCGGCGGACTTTCGGAGCCGCGCTACGCCGTCACCCTGCTCGGACGTGGACGCTTCGGGCGCCAGGAGCCCCTCGTCCCCGATTTCGGTCACCGCGGAGCCTCTCGAGCCCTCGCACCCGGTGCACGACGGACTTCTTCATCTGCACCACCACCATCACTACCACCCGCTCGCTCAGAACCCCGCGCCGCGGACCGCCACCTCGTCGTTTCTAATCAAGGACATCCTGGGAGACGGCAAGCCGCTAGCCGCCTGCGCGCCCTACAGCGCCAGCCTCGCGCCGTCCCCGCACCCGCATCAGCATCCGCTCCACAGCCCGAAGGCGGAGAGCGCGGACCCCCTCTCCCCCAAAGCGGAGCACGAGGAGCTGGGGGGCAAGCACGAGAAACGGGACGACCTCCATAACGACTCCAAATGCAACGGTGAGTTCCCGCTTTAAAAAAAAAAAACTTCTGAATTCAGCACAGCTGCTCGGTTTCAGGTTTAGGGAAGTTGGTTAAATCTGGAGCTGGAGGTCGGAAAATATCAAACTGGTGACACTTTAAAAAAAAAACAAAAAAAAAACAACAACTTTAACACGAATCAGATTCCTGAAGCGTTCGGGCGCGTTATTTCGTTATTTATCTCGTGCGCAATTACGCGTTTTTATAAATGACGTCTCGAGACAAAAAACGAGTACAAAATATACAGAAGAAAAAAAAATACAGACAGTTTAAGATCCTTAAATTTATTTGAAATAAATAAGAAATAAAACTACAGATGGACTATTATTAAGACGGAATCAGTGCACTTTTACGCGCAGGTTGCAAATAGTTGTAAATGTTTATAACATATATATATATATATATATATATATATATATATATATATATATATATATATATATATATATATATATATATATATATAAAATGCCAAAAGCTCGAATCCTACCAGTAATTACATGTCTATTCTTCTGAGTAACACCCGCAGTGTTAATTAACACCTACATCTTCAGGAAATGTGACGTTAAACAAGCTCGTCTCTGACCTAACAGCTTATTTGCATACTGTCCTGCTTAAATCTCCATCATCACACGGAGCACTTTTGTTTAGAAAATCCAATTTTCCCCTTAAACCCTGCGGAGGGACTGCGTCTGCGTTAAACATTTGAAATATCCATCAGTACAGAAGTAGATTTCTGAATCATTGCTGGGTATCAGTCAGTAAATCCAAATACAGCTGCGTAAAATAAAACAATTAAAACAATTATGGGCCAAATACTATAATAAATTAATAAATATAATAAATGTAGCTATTTTCATTTCTCTGCTTCACTTGTCCTCTTAACTAAACATCGGTATCTGATGGTGCACTTTAACAAATCCGTGTTCAAGTTAACTTTCCAAATTGATAAATAGAACAAAAAGCCACTGAAATGAATGTCTCCTGATTGGAAAGCCATCAATACGATCTGTACAGAAACGCGAGAGTCCCGCAGTATTTCTCTACGTTCTGACACGTTTAACAAGCAGGATCACACCGAACTAAATTAAATCTCTAATTCTTCAATATTGTTGTGTTTATATCGGCAGTTTGCTTCTGTAAGAGGCTCAAAAGCACCATTCGTCACTGTCACTGAGTTTGTCTGATATTAGCATAACAGAAGCCGAAACAGATGTAAAGCCTCCCTGGTGGGTCAATTAGAGAGATTATTGTTCTTCCTGGAGGGAGGATCACGAAGAAGGAGGAAAAAAAATACTGATACAAATACAGATGGATCGAACCTTCGACTTAATGCGTAACATTTACATAGAGAACCGATTCTTTTTATTTGATTTTATTTCTTCATTTATTTATTTTTAACAAATTACCAAAACTATTACTTTGATCTTGAGCAGCTCGCAGGTCAGAAAAAAGTCACTGTAAATAATGAGCTGGTGCTGCGTTTCACATCTGAAGTCGCATGTATTATATTACATTTGTATTAATGTTATATGGTATTATAATAATAATAATAATAATAATAATAATAATAATAATAATAATCCTCTTTTTAGGAACGAAGGAGGAGGGAGATCGGGAGATCTCGAGCTCCAGGGACAGCCCGCCCGTGCGCGCTAAAAAGCCACGGAAAGCGCGGACGGCTTTTTCGGACCATCAGCTGAACCAGCTGGAGCGCAGCTTCGAGCGGCAGAAGTACCTGAGCGTGCAGGACCGCATGGACCTGGCCGCTGCGCTCAACCTCACCGACACGCAGGTCAAGACCTGGTACCAGAACCGACGGTGAGGCTCGAACCTTTGGATTTTTGGCTGCTTTAAATGGATCGTCTCTGTGGATCAGCAGAGAATTAACACGTCGAACTGATATCGATACCGGAGGCTATGACTGAGAGCTGAATTAGAACTAATTGGCTGATCATTTATTAACATAAAGACCCAAACCTGTGAATTAATAAAACAACCTTAATGAATATTAACATTAATATAATTGGTGTTGTACTCCTACCGTTTTGGGTAGACGAGCTAATAATAATTTGTATTAATTTGTACATTCGGTTAAATGTAAATTTTTATTTATTTATTTATTCTGTTTGCATTTACATAGTTTTGCTCCAGAAATCACTTAATATTAGTGATGTTTTTCTGTTTTTACATAGTTGTATTTCATTATTATTATTATTATTATTATTATTATTATTATTATTATTATTATTATTATATTTTTTACTCATCCAGGGTAACGGCAAAGTAAGAATTTCATTGTACAGGGAAATCTTTATTGTGCTTTGAATCTTGAATCTATAGAGAGAGACCTACATAATTTTGTGAATACCCTGCCGTTTTTGCGTAACGCGTAAACATGCGTAATTTAGAATAATTACACAGTATTGTTTGTATTCAATGAAATATAATAAATGAAATTGTACTGATGGTATTAATAGGCGACTCTTAAGGCCTTAATGACGTTGTGTTGCGCTTTCAGGACGAAATGGAAGCGGCAGACGGCGGTGGGCTTGGAGCTGCTGGCGGAGGCGGGCAGTTACTCGGCGCTGCAGCGGATGTTCCCCTCGCCGTATTTCTACCCGCCCGGGCTGCTGGGCTCCGTGGACGGCACGGCGGCGGCGGCCGCGGCGGCGGCGGCCATGTACAGCAGCGTGTACCGGAGCAGCGGCCCCGCCCCGCATCCCGCCGCCACCCTCCACCGGCCGCTGGTGCCGCGCGTTCTCATCCACGGGCTGGGGGCGAGCGGGCAGCCCGCACTGAACCCGCTGGGGAACCCGGTGCCCGGTGCGACGCACCCGCGATAGAACCACAAACAATCCACCAGCAACGCAGAGATGGAGATCCGAGGATGGAGAACCGAGTCTGTCCGCACGCGCTGACTTGACTTTTTTTGGGGGAGAGGACCATAAGCGCGTTTCTGCAGAAAGAAAATAAAGAACAGTTTTATTGATGAACAGAGAAAAAGCAAACAGAAGATAAATATAATTATTTAATAAGGACCATGCGGCTCTGAAGCACGGCCGCGCGCAGTGAAAGTGACTGTTCATGTGTCGGTTCATGTGTCGTTTGTCAGTTCGGCTTTTTTGTACAAAAAACACTTATACTACTAAATAAACTTAAAGTTTATTAGAGGGACTGAAAGGGTGAATAAAGACAAAGTGCTAAACACGACGAGACTGTAAACAACGTGCTTTATTAACCAACCCTTCATCACGTCACCACCAATCAGCTCTGAGCGTTTTAAAGGTTTATTTCTCACTGTTGCAGCGAATGAAAAATCATAATAATGATAATAATTAACTAGGGTTAATTTAAACCTGCAAATAAGCACTGCAACAGTTGGTATTTTTCTACCATTTTGTAAATTTATTTACATTGTTGCTATTTGAATGTTGTATAAATTATTCCGACGCCACTTTTGTCTACCGATTTGTAAATCTAAATGTAATGTAATCGTACAATTCAAAGTAATTCGATTTTTACACTTTTAAAATAAATTAATACTACGTATAAAAAATTAAAATTAAATTAAAAGTATCGTTGAAAGATAAATATGTAAATACAATTGGTTTTAATTGTAATATTTATTTGCAGACAATAATAGAGCCACGCTCTGCAACAAGCATTGTTTAATGTTTTAGATAAAAAATACTCATTCATTCATTCATTCATTATCTTCCGCTTATCCTCTATTAGGGTCGCGGTGGGGTTCCCCATGCCCATCCAGGGGAGAACGTCTCGGGCGCTGGGCAGATACACCCAGGACAGGGCGCCAATCCATCGCTGGGCAATAAAAAATACTTTTAAAATAATTATATTAATTCATATAATTGTTTTTAATGATTTCATGCTATGTTTATGTCAACAAAATCTAATCACTGAAGACAGACGCTGTTTAATGTCGATAAGGTTTAATGTAAACGGTTCTGTGTGTCTGTGAAACTCAACACACAGCAGTTTATTTCTAATGTTGAGGTAAATGTTATGTTCCGTCAGTAAAAAGTACTTTTATTTTTATTTATCTAATAATTACTTCAGTAAATATTAGAAACGTAGATTTATCCAGCATTGCCAAAAATCTTGTGACGTCACTACCAGATAACATGAACTGGCGGGCCTATTCTGTCACCAGTTCACCACCCTTCTACATTTATATATTTAAATATATACAATTGCATTCTTTATATATTCTTTAAAAAGAAATCGTGTGGAAAATTTAGAAAAAGAAAACTAATAAATGTCTGGGTTCCAGTAGCAGCACAGTGGCCCTGTGTAAATCCAAAAATGCTTTAATCACGTGATGCCTGAAGAACACACTTCCCGAAGTGTGTATAAATATATTTTTGCCTTTTATTTTTTAAATATATGTCGGTAAAAAATCACATCACCTGCAGAATAATTTAACTTCTTCGAACAACAACGTCAAACTAAAACGTCCTCGGTTTATGACCTGAAATAGAATCAGCGTCACTGTCGCAAGAAAAAAGTAACGAATTAAAATACTGCTTTTATAAATAGAATTCCTCTATAATTAAACACAAACGTGACTCAATAAATTCCTCATTTCAAAAACGTCGTTTGAAAAGAATGACAAGATTCCACATGAAATCAAATCAAATATTTATTAAAATCACTGTAATTTTTTTTTGCCTAGCTGTTAAATAAACTGTTAATGAACGTAACGATAGATGAAAACTCCAAACTTAAAACACTAACGACGTGTGAGCGAATAATTTAATAAACTGATGATGAAGTAATTGTGATGACACTTCCGGGAGGGCTGTTGTCTCGCGCTTTTACCTGAACCCGTTTATTTTGCGTCTGTCACAAAAAAAAAAAAAAACATCGGAAGCTTGTTGAGTCTGATCGTATTGTTTCATCGTTAATTTACTGTCGCGCTGTTTTTATTTCCCGTCTATACATTTACCATAAATTAGCAGCGCGTCAGTAAAAGCAGTGTGTGTGTGTGTGTGTGTGTGTGTGTGTGTGTGTGTGTGTGTGTGTGTGTGTATAAGATGGAGATCTCCACCAGCAGGCATATCACAGCGCTAATTACAATTCCGATCTTTAATGTCGACGTAATGAATCTGAACCTGCGCCCGAACCCCAAACCCACCTGCGCGCATGCGTGGTATCCGCTTTGCGCTCGAGTCGAACTTTTTATCGAGCAAACTCCTGAGCGACTTTGACTTGCAAAGCCACCGCAGAGCCGACAGTGGGAGTCGTGTAGGAGTTTAAATAATGCAATCGAATAAACTGTTGTTTTGCGCGACGGCAATAAGGAGGCTACATATTTCATACACGGCACGTGGGTCTGAATGTTGTTGTGTGACCGCAGGGCATCAATCATTTAAAGGGCTTTTTAGTTTAGTGCCTGTTAGATATCGAAATAAATTTATTAAAAAGTAAAACCTTAGCAGTTAGATGTAAAAATAAAATCGGGAAATAAAACGTATCTGTGAGAAATTATAGTTTTTAAATATAATGCCATTATTATTAGTACAATATTATTATTAATATTATTATCTATCCATCCATTATCTTCCGCTTTATCCTATATTAGGGTCGCGGGGGGGGGGGGCATCCAGGGGAGAACGTCTCGGGCGCTGGGCAGTTACACCCAGGACAGGGCGCCAAACTATCGCTGAGAAATTATTATCATTATTAATATTATTATTAATAATAAATAATAACATGCAGTGTGATCATATTATATTGTTTTATTTTATCACACACCAGGTCACAGCGCCCTGATTTCCTAAACTGAAGGAACTTGGCTGTATTCAGCCCTGATGTTCGTGGGGTCGACTTATTTCCCGATGCTGCGTGGCGTGACGTGACGCCACGGCGTGGGTTCTAATCAGAAGTGTGAGATCATTGCCCGCAGAAGTCCAGATGGACCCCGAATGGAGCCGATTCTGCAGGTTTTAACGCGTCTCTAAAGGGGAGTGCGTGCAAGGAGTGCGTTCTTTACTTACAAACAAGGGCCTCAGCATCTGGGGCCCGTGATTTCTTCCACGCGGAGCCCTAATCCTGCCCCGTGGTGATGGCGAGGTGTCAGAGCGGCGCGTTTTGAAAACGCCAAGTTGTCAAGAGCAGCGTTTTTCAAAGCCCTGGAAATTGGAGGGAATGGTTACATCAAGGTCAGATTAGCGTGTGAATTGGGATTTTTTTTAATTTTTCTGCCATGTTCTCTCTCTCTCTCTCTCTCTCTCTCTCTCTCTCACGCGGGGCAGTGACGCAGGCCTGTGCGCGCATAAATTCTAATCAAGCAATTACTTTTAAAAGTGTTAAACTGACTAACATGTCGAGTTTATATCTATCAGGAGGTTTGGAGAGAGTCCCGCTGCAGACCATCTGCCGACGCGGCGACGGGATTAGCGACACCGTCTTTCTTCTTATTCACTGCAGTCAACAATCAGAAGGACAAAAGGCTCATTGTTTAAAGACAATGCTCCCAGAAACGAACCTGCTTCAGCAAAGTCCGCATTTCAAACTTCACCTCTTATTATTCATGTTCAGTTATGGATCATATTTGGGAGTGGTAGCTCAGTGGTTGTGGTGTTGGGTTATCAATCTGAAGGTTGGGGGTTCAAATCCCAGGTCCACTGAAGGGGGGGGGGGGGGGGGGGGGGGGGGGGGGGGGGGGGGGGGGGGGGGGGGGGGGGGGGGGGGGGGGGGGGGGGGGGGGGGGGGGGGGGGGGGGGGGGGGGGGTTGGGCTATCAATCTGAAGGTTGGGGGTTCAAATCCCAGGTCCACTGAAGTTACCAATGTGGGTCCTTGAGCAAGACCCTTAACCCTCCTTGCTCCAGGGATGATGTGATGAACCCTGTGCTCACCTTGTAAGTTGCTTTGGATAAGCGTCCATTAAATGACCAAATGTAATGTAATTTAATGAAATGTAATGTAATTAAATAATCAACAGTTTGGGGAAGGTCCCACACTGTAGTCTGAGGGGTTGGAGGGCTGCACCGGGTCCTAATGTCAAGGACACCTTTGGGGATTAAATGGACTGTCGATTGCACATGAGGGGATGATGACTGAGCTCAGGATCATTATGTTATTGATAATCAATAAATATTGGTATGATTATTAATAATACTAAAGCGTTTTCTTCCGGTGTTTTTTATTGGCGTTTGAGCTCAGACCTAGATTAGAGATAAGTAATGACTACACAACTCGTATTAGTACTGCGATTGGGATCAGTGTTAATTTGGCTTAATGCCATCGTTGAGATTATTATTTGTTTTGGATCAGTACCGATCATGTATAACCATGGAAACCATTGGGTATGGAATTAGTGCCAAGTAAGGGATTAGTATCAAGTTTGGGGTTACTAATAAATAAAGGGGTATTGATCAGGCAATCTGCATTGACTATAATCACAACTCAGAATTTACAAGACCATTACCTCCGTACAGTGCCATAATTATACAGTTTCTCTTCTTTTGCACAATGTAAATACATAGCTCATTTTATTTTATTTTTATTTTATCTTTATTCTATTTTTATTCTATATTCTATTTTGGCAGCACGGTGGCTTAGTGGTTGGCACGTTCGCCTCTCAGCACTAGGGATTCCCGGTTCGAATCCCTATCTGGGTGGAGTTTCCATGTTCTCCCTGTGTCTGCGTGGGTTTCCTCCGGGTTTTCTGGTTTCCTCCCACAGTCCAAAAACATGGATCAAGTTAATTGAATTTTCAAAATTGCCCCATATAGAGTGTGTGTGTGTGAGTGAGTGTGTGCCCAGCGATGGATTGGCGCCCTGTCCTGGGTGTATCTGCCCAGCGCCCGAGACGTTCTCCCCTGGATGGGCATGGGGAACCCCACCGCGACCCTAATAGAGGATAAAGCGGGAGATAATGAATGAATGAATGAATATTCTATTTTAACTTTATGTGGGGATGTCAGGTAAGAATTTAACTGCGGGCTGTACCATATATATCTATGCATGTGACCAATAAACCAGATTTTTTTTGATTGGATTGGATTTGAATTAAGAATTGTGTCTGGGATCAATATTGAATATGGGATTAGTGTTGCATATAGGATTAATATAATTATGGGAATACTGTGTTGAATACTGGATTAATGTTGAGGTATGGGATCAGTATTGATTATGTGTTGAGTACTTGATCAGTATTGAGTATTGGATCAGTATTGTGTTTAGAATCATTATGAAATCTGTAATCGGCGTCATGTTTAGAATCAGTTGAGGCGCTGAGGTCACATGGCCCACATGAAGTTGAAAATACAAGGCTTGAGTAAAATACAGAACCTCATACTCATCTTCACATCGTTGCTTTTCCTGGTGTGATGCAGTTTTTCTTCTCTGAGGAAGGAAGTGACACGCTGACTGAGCGTCTTCAGTCTCTTTGTTCGTGACTGACGTGATTACCGAGCTGATACGGTGTTAACGATCAGGTGGCCCCATCATTCCGCTCAGATCATCATCATCAGTCGCGTGTTCTCGCCGCAGAGGCTGGGCTTTGTTTACTCCAGGGGTCCGTGAGCCGTATAAATAATGCACCTTCCGAAAAGAACGGACGTCACGGCGCCGGATCCTGGCAGCCGGGAGTTTTATGCTAACTGTTATCTTTGCAGCTTCACTTTAACTTCTTGGGAAGTCCACGTTTCCCTCTCGGTCCTGCCAGGTATGTGAAAGAGAAACTTTGTCGCCGTGTCTTGAACCATCACTTTATCAACTTCATCTGTCTGTTCGGCTCCCGTCAGGCTCCCGCTGTCACTCCGGCTCGGCCCCCGAAGTCCATGCTGAATGATGCATTAGCTGAGTGCTATCATGCTTTAAACGCTCTTATCGTTTCAGCCATTTCCCACCAGCTCCTCATTTCTTTTCCTGCCCGGCCGACGGGACGGGTTTCAAAGTAGCCGGCGTTTGGGGCTGGTGGTGGAGAGAAAGAGAGAGGCCTAAAAAAAAGAAGAAGAAAAAAACCCCCAGACAGTCTGTCAGCAGCCACGTCAAAGCGCTGGATTTTATAAGCAGCAATTAGTGGATTCATCATCAGGGAAAGGTGTCAGCATTCATTACGACTCAACAACAGCTAATTGCTTCAAGGTTAAAATTACGGATCTGACAGCGGTTTATCTGAGGCGACAGACTCGGGTCGTGTGCTGCTTGAATACCCAGCGTTCCATGTGCTCTAACTAACCAGAATCCCAGCAGGACACCGGCTTCGGAAATTAACATGATGTTTAACAGAACGCGCTACAATTACGGTTTAATCAGATGATGCAATACACGGTGCTGAAGCGAATTCATTTGAATTAATTAGTAGATTCATAGATTACAAATTGTGCAGCAATTTTATTCTATTTATGGCAACAGAATGAGAAAGGCCATATTTTCCCAATCAACTCCTGTGGACCTGATTTTAAAATGTGTTACATTGGTTTCAGCCAATAAGAACGTAAGATGTTATTAGAAGTAGCTAATAAGGATGAGTTTGGTATCAGCAGATCAGAACGTAGAACATTATTTGGATTGGCTGACTAAGATGTCATTGGAATTGGCCATTTAGAACGTTTAAATTTGTTGGTCCCAGCTGATCAGAACGTAGAAATGTATTGCTATTGGCTGATCAGAACATAAAGTAATTGGTATTGGCTTATCAGAACGTAAGAAGTCATTGGGATTGGCCAATCAGAACATAGAACATTATTTGGATTAGCTGATCAGAACATAAGAAATCATTTGGATTGGCTGATCAGAACGTAAAACGTTATTTGAATTGGCTGATCAGAACGTAAGAAGTCATTGGGATTGGCTGATCAGAACGTACAAATTTATTGGTATCAGCTGATCAAAACACAGAACGTTATTGGGACTGGCCGATCAGAACCTATAAATTTATTGGGATTGGCTGATCAGAACGTAGAACGTTATTGGGATTGGTTGATCAGAATGTAAGAAGTCATTGGGATTGGCCGATCAGAACGTAGAACGTTATTGGGACTGGCCTATCAGAACCTATAAATTTATTGGTATCAGCTGATCAGAAAATAGAACGTTATATTGATTGGCTGATCAGAACGTAAGAAGTCATTGGGATTGGCCGATCAGAACGTACACATTTATTGATATTGGCTGATCAAAACGTAGAACGTTATTTGAATTGGCTGATCAGAACGTAAGAAGTTATTGGTATCGGCCAATCAGAAGGTCCAAAGGAGGAGGCAGGCTTGGTTCATTTGAGTCGCTCTGTGTTCTGAAGCAAATGACTCCTGAGTGAGATGATTCGCAGCTCCTTCAAATGAGCAGTTGTTTACCCCCTCACCCCCCCCCCAACAAAAAGTGGATCACCTGATCCTTTGAACCCTCTGTTTGTTTAACGCTGCCGGAACAGAAAATCGGCGAGGTCTTCGTGAACGTCGTTCTAAGTTAGGATGTGAATTCACCTAACGAGGAACCCTTTAATTAATCAGCGTGGGCGGAGGTGCTTGTGGATAATTCGAGCACTTCACCGCGCGGTTCGGGGACGAGAGCAAGGTTAATGACAATTAGCACGTGGACCCGCTCGCCTTCCTTTCAGCTCCGTTCCGTCCCGACAGCGTCGTTAGGAAAACGGCGGAACAATTAGCTGAGCGTCTTGCACCACAAGGCCCGGCTGGCGGGAGGCGAGGAGTTCCGCGCCCGGCTCTTAATTACGCACTTTGAGCTCCATCAGGAAATGATGTAGGGACGCAGAACCTCGGAGGGGTGGGAAGACGAGAGCCTGTCCCCCGTGTCCTCAAACCTCAAACCGCGGGAGGCCGTAAACAAGAGGCAGCGTACAAGTTCTGACTGGCTGGCCGAGCCGGGGGGGACGGGGACGGGGACGTTAGGAGTTTTGTTTTGGATTCCGAACAGCACGACGGAACTCGAGCGAGGGACGGCGGCTCGTCTCCGTGTTCCTGGAGAACGGGCGTAGCTTTCCAGATCCGGACACGGAGTGCGAGAGGAAAGCGGCGTGGCCGATCTGCTGGATCCTGTTTGTTGTGTTTCCTCAACACCACCACGCCCCCCCCCTCCACCAAACCCACCTCACTCCCCCCCTCGCCGACACCTTCCCGTCTGACAGAGTGGAGCGAGGAGTGCTCGACGCCATGTCAGAGTTAATTACATTTTTAAATTGAGGTTGTCTTTGGGCCAGCTGCCGGGGAAGAGTGACAAAGCTAGGCTATTAAGTGCACGCCGGGTGTGATGACGCGCGGCTGCGGCGAGTTAGCGGATACCTGTGAGCCACAAGCTCGGGCTTGCGGCGCGCCAGAGACACGATTAGGAGCCAGGGCTGCGCTTCGGCATGCCCCGCGAAAAAACAAGTTGTTGATTGGTGCCGAATTGTCAGCTGTTTATCGTGACACGCGACTTGCGCCGGCGCTCGGCCCTATTTATATCGGCTCTTCACACCCGCTGCACAGTCGCGGACGAGCCCGCCGCTATTCCACCGCCACCGCTTCCGCCGGTTTCGTCTCTGACAGCACACCCGCTTGTTATTTCAGTCTGGGGTTGCTCACTGGATGTGGCATCCTGCCGCCCCGCGCCGCTGACGGACACGGCTCCCGCTCGTTAGCCGTCAGTTTTTAGAGGATGCCTCGAACAAAACCCAGGCGCTTCACCCGGGACTGCAGAGATGCTCTTTTTTAATCAGACTGCTGTCTCTCACTGGCTTTCACAAAGCACCCACCACCCCCAACCTTCAACCATCAACCACCGACAACTACCACCACCAACAACAACTACCACCACCATCATCACCATCAACCACCACCAACAACCACCACCACCAACAACAACCATCACCACCAACAACAACCACCACCACCACCAACAACAACAACCACCACCACCATCATCACCATCAACCACCACCACCATCAACCACCACCACCAACCACAAACAACAATCACCACCAACAACAATTACCACCATTCACCACCAACAACAATTACCACCATTCACCACCAACAACAACCACCACCATCATCATCATCATCAACCACCACCAACAACCACAACCACCACCACCACCATCACGACCAACCACCAACAACAACCACCACCACCAACCACAAACAACAATCACCACCAACCACCAACAATCACCACCAACCACCACCAACAACAACCATCACCACCACCATCACCATCACCACCAACAACAATCACCACCAACAACCACCACCACCAACCACAAACAACAATCACCACCAACAATCACCACCAACCACCACCAACAACAACTACCACCACCATCATCACCATCACCACCAACAACAACCACCACCACCAACCACCAACAACAACCACCACCAACCACCACCACCAACAACAACCACCACCACTATCATCACCATCAACCACCAACAACCACCACCACCACCACCAATCAACATCATCACCACCAACCACCAAAAACAATTACCACCACCACCACCAACAACAACTAATCACCACGCCCCCTCCTCCGCCCAGGCGATTTGCAGTTCTCAATATGTCAGCTTAACTAATCAAGTCGGGTTCAAGTTGAGCCTCACGATGGAACCGGGTCGGATCTGAACCAGCAGCTCCCCTTCAGAACCCCCGTTACCCAAACAGAGAGCCACTTAGCGTCCCAGCTTGTCCTGTCCTCCAACCAGCTACATGTCCACCCTCACCGCATCCATAAACCTCCTCTACAGCCTTTCTCTAGTCCACATCAATCAACTGATAAACTTCTTTAAATGTATTCACCCTCAGTCTAACCCTCACCCTCACTCTATTCCTTGCCGAAACCCTCACTCTCACTCTAACCCTTACTCTCACTCTAACTTTCACCCTCACTCTAACCCTTACTCTCACTCTAACTTTCACCCTCACCCTCACTCTAACTTTCACCCTCACTCTAACCCTTACTCTCACTCTAACTTTCACCCTCACCCTCACTCTAACTTTCACCCTCACTCTAACCCTTACTCTCACTCTAACTCTCACCCTCACCCTCACTCTAACTTTCACCCTCACTCTAACCCTTACTCTCACCTTAACCCTCTAACTGTCACTCTAACACTCACCTTCCTCTTCAATCTCACTCTAACCCTTGCTGAAACCCTTACCCTCACTCTAACTCTCACTTTAACCTTCAACCTCATACTTACCTTCAACCTCACTCTCACTCTAACCCTTACTCTCACTTTAACCCTATAACCCTCACTCTCACTCGAACCCTCACTTTTACCCTCACCCTCGTGCTAACCCTCACCGTAACCCTTACTCTAATTTTTAATACTATAATTTGATCAAACCCTAATTATAACCCATCTAACCCTCACCATAATACTCACCCTCATTTTAACCCCTCATCATAACCCTCACCCTCACTCTAACCCTCACCATAATTTTCACCCTCATTCTAACTCTCGCCCTATCCCGTGACTCTCATGCATTCCCATGGCCTCCTCCTTCAAATGACCATTCCGTACTCAAAGTGCCTTCACCAGATCAAAACTACGACTGTAAGTAGCAGGCTTTTTTGGACCCAGTTCCCGTCTGAGCATCTCTCATCTCAAGCAATGACTCGGATGGAACGGAGACGGGCTGGGAATCAGGGGCAGAGCGGTCGGAGCACGGAGGATGGTGTGCCCTGTGTTTGCTAGTGAAGGAGGAGGGCCAATTACAGCCCCAGTGCTGTGATAATAAGGGGGTAATTGCTTGTTGTCAGCAATATCCACTTAAGGCTCAGTGGCCTCGGGTAACACACAACATCTCCGTCTCTCTCATGCAGAGAACAAAGACCGCAGCTGAGCTCGGCCTCATTTGGCCACATTCACACTGATTTCAGCTGAACAGACACGCGGGGAAACCGAGCCCGGAGGCGCGCGAGTGTGTGCGAGTGTGTGAGCGAGCGCCAGAGACACACGCTGCCATAATTTAATGAACTCATTAAACGATGTCCTCTTCATTTAGGTGCAGCGGTGTAATTACGCCGGGGCCAGCATTTAATCAAACACTAATACGAGCGGACCGCCAGCTCCCGATCCAGCAAGTAGACCCACATTGCCCCGTACAACCTGGCCACCCCTCCACCCCCCCCCCCTCCACCCCGAGCAGCAGAAGCATGATGCATCTGATTTGACACATCTGAAACTCTAATGTTTAAACTAATTCACTCAGTCGTCTGGACGACGACCACCTGCCCTACGTGTGCCATGAACTGCACCAGCCAATCAGCTGAGGCCTGGCGGTGGCCGCACCGAGGGTGAACCATTCCGTTTCTAGGAACCAACATATGTCACCAAGAACTGACTTCGTGGTTCTGATGAGAACTGGCTCAGAACGACTAACTTGCCCGGTTTGTTCTCAACGTTCTCCACCTGTAGTGTCCGTTTTCCTCGCAACCAGGCCATCCTGCATCAGGGTGCGGGGTTCTGCTGGTAGCTAAGCCACGTTAAACTCCCCGCTGAAAGTGCGAGATGTGTAGTACACCACCCCTGTGGAACCTTAAGGTTTGTAACCAAACTTGATTTAGTACCATTCATCCATTATCTGCTTTATCCTCTATTAGGGTCATGGGGGGGTTACCCATGTTCATCCAGGGGAGAACGTTTCAGGCGCTGGGCAGGTACACCTAGGACATGCCGCCAATCTATCACTAGACACACACTATATGGGGCAACCTGGAGAACTCAATTGACTTGATCCATGTTTTTGGACTGTGGGAGGAAACCGGAGAACCCGGAGGAAACCCACGCGGACACGGGGAGAACATGCAAACTCCACCCAGATTGGGATTCGAACCAGGAATCCCTAATGCTGAGAGGAGAACATGCTAAACCACTAAGCCATCGTGCTGCTCTGATTTAATACTAGCCGATGCTAAATAGAGACTTGCTCCAGTGTCTCAGTGTGGTCGCTGCAGCGGCTGGATGTATGGTCGGTATGGGGGTGCGAAAGATGAACATCGACACGTACGCATTGTAGTAAGCATTGTGGCACCACCTAACCATCGCAGGTGTTGTGTGATATTCAAATGTAATTAATATGTTTTATAAATTACTTTTAGTATCCCGGGTGGCTTAGTGGTTGGCATGTTCTCCTCTCAGCGATGGGGATTCCCGGTTGGAATCCCAATCTGGGTGGAGTTTGCATGTCCTCCCCGTGTCCGCGTAGGTTTCCTCCGGGTTCTCCAGTTTCCTCCCACAGTCCAAAAACATGGATCAAGATCAATTGAACTCTCCAAATTGCCCCATATAGAGTGTGTCTGTGTGAGTGAGTGTGTGCCCAGTGATAGATTGGCGCCCTGTCCTGGGTGTGTCTGCCCAGCGCCCAAAACGTTCTCCCCTGGATGGGCATGGGGAACCCCACCGCGACCCTAATAGAGGATAAAGCGGAAGATAATGGGGTGAATGAACGTTCTCCTCTCAGCACTGGGGATTCCCGGTTCGAATCCCCATCTGGGTGGAGTTTCCATGTCCTCCCCGTGTCCGCGTGGGTTTCCTCCGGGTTCTCCCGTTTCCTCCCACAGTCCAAAAACATGGACCAAGGTCAATTGAACTCTCCAAATTGCCCCATATAGAGTGTGTCTGTGTGAGTGAGTGTGTGTCCAGTAATAGATTGGCACCCTGTCCTGGGTGTATCTGCCCAGCGCCTGAGACGTTCTCCCCATGATGGGCATGGGGAAACCCCCCCCCCGACCCCGGTAGAGGATAAAGCGGAATGCAATGGATAGATTTTTAGTCTCCCGGCGTTCCTCGACGCCGACGTTCCCCACCATGCCGCCGCGTTACAATCATATGTTTATTGTATATCGTCACTTAGTCAGCAGGAAAGCCTTTGATCTCCGGGAGTCCGATAAAAAAAAATCTATAATCCGCACGTTTTAAACAGGCCGCATTTGATTTGAGCTTTAAATTGTGAGCTAGAAAAACTTCCCGATCGCCCGGCGGGGCTCAGATGCTTTATGGCGTCGCGCACCTCGATGGTACGCCGCGCCGACCGCACACTCACTATAATGGAATTAATGAGGAAAAATTGTGGCGGCGTGTTCGGGGGGGATAATGTAAGTAATAGTCGGCGCTCTGCGGCCTGTTCCTCTTTCATGAGAGGCTTTTAGGGGCCGAATTGCAGCCGAGTCATCCAGGTACGCTGGAAATGATAGGGGAAGATGCAAGAGGAAGAAAGGAACAATTAGAGATCATTTGAGGGAAGAAGCTTTCTATTGCTTTCAATTCAAAAGCTTTTGTCTTTTGTTGACCCCTCTAAGAGCAGGGGGAGCAGACAGGGGCGGGAGAACAGAGCGGGGCATCTTCTGACCCTCCTGAAGTACAGGACTCGCATTTCGGAGGCTTTCATCTACCACAGAGGAGAGAGAGCGGGCGACCGCGCCGGGGTCCCCAAACCGCTTTAATCAAGTTAATGCAGCCGGCGGACATGACGGTCCGACCCGCCTACAAAGAGCTGCGCAGATGGGGGAGCTTTCAGGCGCTCGTCGGGTTCCAGCTCTGGGACAAGACAAGAGCTGCAGGACATGAGGGCCACACTCAGACAAACAGCCGAGAGAGAGAAAGAGAGAGAAAGAGAGAGAGAAAGAGAGAGAGAGCATATTGGTTCTCATCTGATTCACTTGTCTCAAGCTGTCTCTTTTTCGTGGCCTGTCTCTCTGTCTCTCTGTCTCTCTCTTTCTGTTCTATTCATGACCCAGTCTCTCTCTCTCTCTGTTCTCTGTCTTACTGTACCAATCTTCACTGTCTGTCTCTCTTCCTCTGTCTCTCTCTTTCTTGGGACCAGTCTTGACTGTCTCTCTCTCTCTCTCTGCTCTGTCTCGCTCCCTCTGTTTTATTGTACCAGTCTTTACTCTGTCTGTCTCTCACCCTCTGTCTCTCTCTGTGACTAGTCTTGACTTCACCAATCTATACTCTCTCTCTCTCTCTCTCTCTCTCTCTCTCTGCGTATCATTCATGTCTTCCTGTACCAGTGCTCAGTCTCTCCGCCCTGTCTCTCTCTCTCTGTACCAGTCTTCAATGTCTTCTTTTCCTCTCTCTCTCTTTCTCAGTACCAGTATTGACTATCTGTCTCTTTCCCCATCTCTCTCCCCTGTCTCTCTATCTCTCTCGCTGTACCAGTCATGACTGTCTGGTTATCTCTCCCCTGTCTCTTTTCTTCTGTCTTACTGTACCAGTCTTTCTCTCTCTCTCTCTCTCTATTTCTCATTTATGTCTTCCTGTACCAGTCCTCAGTCTCTTCCCCTCTGTCTCTCTCTCTCTTTACCGGTCATGACTCGGTCACTATCTCCCCTGTCTGTCTATCTGTCTTTCTCTTTCTCTCTCTGTACCAGTCATGACTTGGTGTCTCTCTCCCCTGTCTGTCTCTCTCTCTCTGTTTCAGTCTCGTCCATACAAGCCATACAAGGCTCACTTCTGATATGAAGTCTGGGTGATGGACCTTTGTTTAGTTCAAAGGTTCATACCTCTTTATTCCTCTCTCTTTGTGGATCCTCAGTCCTTGAAATATGTATCACTGTCCCCTTTCATTCTCGGCCGTCCAAAGGGGGAAGCAAATCAAAGCGCCAAGTTTTTCCAAAAGTCAGCTGGAAACCCGGAGTCCATTTAATGGTGTCGTCTCCTGACCCGCAACGTTCTCCTGTCTCTGCTGACAGCGGAAAGTCCAGAACCAACACCAACTTTTATTTCCAGCACGTGGACACGATTGAAACAAACACACCTCTGAACAATGACGAGGTTCTATGCTCTGGAGTTCAGTACCACTGAAATACTGCCGTTTATTAAATACTGCTGAGTTCTGCTGAGGTTCAAACGACTGGAGCGATGGCTGGACGGCTAACGTTAGATGATGGTTGGGTGGGTTTCTAAACAGCTAACTGGTTTTGTGGCTCTGAAGCTTCTTAAAGACAAGGTCCCAATGATTGCTAATGGAAGCCTGACTGCTAACTAATCTAGGAACTGGATTGGTTGATGGAATGCTGACATCTGCTGATCCCCTGACTGTATTGGAGGACGTCATAGCTCAGTGCTTAAGGTGTTGGGCTATCAATCAGAAAGTTGTGGGTTCAACTCCCAGGTCCGTTGACCTTGCCAGTGTGGGTCCTTGAGCAGGGCCTTTAACCCTCATCGCTCCAGGGGTTGCTGTACCAACCCAGTGGTCTGATCCCAACCAAATTGGGACACTGGGTGGAGTTTCCATGTTCTCCACGTGTCCATGTGGGTTTCCTCCGGGTTCTCCGGTTTTCTCCCACAGTCCAAAAACATGGATCAAGGTCAATTGAATTCTCCAAAATTGCCCTATATTGACCTGGGATTTGAACCCACAACCTTCAGATTGATAGCCAAACACCTTAACCACTGAGCTACCACGCCCTCCAGTACAGTCAGGGGATCAGTTTGCAGTCCAGCTCCTGGAACAGTAATCCAACAAGCAGTCAGCAGTCCACCAACCAATCCTAGATTAGTTAGCAGTCAGGCTTCCATCAGCAATCATTGGAACTTTGTATTTGAGAAGCTTCAGAGCCACGAAACCAGTTAGCATCTAGAACCCCACCCAACTGGTGTGTGACCAGTTATAGATTGGTGCCCTGTCCTGCGGGTGTCTGCCCAGCACCAGAAACGTTCTCCCCTGGATGGGCATGGGAACCCCTTCCCCATGACCCTACTAGAGGATGAAGTGGAAGCTAATGGATGGATGTACTGCATATGGCTTTTACCAAAACCAGAGACTGTAGCTTCAGCTTTGGCATAAATGAGGATGGGGATGACGACGGGAGTGAGGAGTAACCAGGAATGTGGCCCCGTCAAAAAAAGTCCAGAATCCATTTGTCTCTTGAACCTTCAACAGCTGTACACAATCTGCCACTCGCCTCGCCTCGACACATGAAGTGTGACCGGGAGACTTGCAGCGCCGCATCCGGTCCCGCTTTGATTCCCCCCGGTGTCATGACTCCCCGGGACGGGAGCTGCCGCAGTGCACGTGTGATCAGACAGACTCGGGGGAGGAGTGGATGGGATTAAGGAACCACAAACTCCATCGCCTCCCCAGCGAGACAGCTAATGAGGTCCCACAGTCACGACACCTCCAGCAGGCCGTACGAGCGCCGCCTCTCCCGGCCCCGGTGCGCATCCCAACAGCACGTCTTACTGTAAGCCCACTAAAGCTGCACCCGGAGATGAAAAGCTTCCCGGCGTAAACACCAACAGCAGCTCCTGCTTAGCTGCGCTGAAAGGCTGATTAGCTTGTCGCGGCTCCCTCCAAGAGAGCTGGCTGCTCCTTCAGCTCGCCTCCTCTATAGATCCCCCGGCTCTGATGTATGGCATTAGATCAGCACTCCTGCTGGTAGTCGATTAATTCAGTGCCCAACACCAGGACGCTTCTTCCGCCGCATTGTGCCGGCGGGAGAGCAGCGTAAACAAAGATTACATGGCGGCTTACCGCCGAGCCTCTCAGCCCACGAGCCGCAGCACTCGGACCCGCACCGATTGTACGTCTAATTACTTTTATTCACTTTCAAATTTCCCCTCAGATTAGTTAACAACGGCGGCTTCCGTCAGGCCTCTTTCAGCTTCGATTGGATCGCCGGCTAAAAACAATGACCCTCTTATTGTTCTTCGGTGGACCTTCCAGGCCGTCAGCAACGATGGTTTGCACCAAAGTAAAAGTCATTGGATGCATTCTTTCATGCTCCTCCCACAGCTTTAAAAGTAGAACCAATAAATTCACAGGGTGTTAAGAGCTTGACCCCATGATGTTCCATCCATCCATAATCTTCCACTTTATCCTCTACTACTGTAGGGTCGCGCGGGGGGGGGTTCCCCATGACCATCCAGGGGAGAACGTTTTGTGCGCTGGGCAGATACACCCAGGACAGGACACCAATCTATCACTGGGCACACACTCACTCACAGACACACTATATGGGGCAATTTGGAGAATTCTATTGACCTTGATCCATGATTTTGGACTGGAAGGACACCAGAGAACCCGGAGGAAACCCACGCGGCCACGGTGAGGACATGGAATCTCTTTCTGTACCAAATTGGGATTCGAAGCGCTGAGAGGAAAACATGCTAACCACTAAGCCAACGTGCCGCCCCATGTTAAGTACATCCATTATCTTCCACTTTATCCTCCATTAGGGTCGCAGGGGGGGGGGGGGTTCCTCATGCCCATTCAGGGAAGAACATTTTGGGCGCTGGGCAAATACACCCAGGACAGGGCACCAATCTATCACTGGGCACACACACACTCACTCACTCTATATGGGGCAATTTGGAGAATCCAATTGACCTTGATCCCACACAGCCCACAGTACCTACACCCCACCACACGCAGTACATACCACCCGCCTACTTATTGTCCCATAGCTTTTGAACTAGAACCACTAAATTCACAGGGTGGAGGGACCCACACCGCTACAAGTTACTTGTGATATTTTACACTGATCGGTGTCTTAGTGTTTAGCATGTTCTCCTCTCAGCACTAGGGATTCCTGGTTCGAATCCCAATCTGGGTGGGGTTTCCATGTTCTCCCTGTGTCCGCGTGGGTTTCCTCTGGTTTCTCCGGTTTCCTCCCACAGTCCAAAAACATGGATCAAGGTCCTGTGACCCTAGTAGAGGATAAAGCGTAAGATAATGGATGCATGGATTGGATTATAATGTGCAGAAGCCTAAAGTCAACTAACAGCACCAGTGCAACACCACTGCAACTAACCTGTGAGTAACGTGAGGTCCTTGTACGTGAACAAAGCTAACTTTTATTATTAATTCTATTAAATCTATTAGACAAAATGTAAAGGTTAAATACCTGTGTTTTTGAAAATGCTCTCAGAATGCAGCAGTGATTTTCAGTAATTGCGGAGGTTAAATAAGTTTGCTGCAGGATGAAATTCTTTGTGGAGTCTTCGACGTTAACGGGGTGAACGTTTAAATGACGTCTCTGTGCGGCGCCTGGCGTCACCGTGTCTCCACACCTTCACAGGTGCCGGCGGTCCTGTACGGCGTGAGGTGACGGCGTGGGTGTAATGAAACAACTTAGTCGGAAATGAACAAACACAGACATTAATGAGCTTCCTAATTGGCCATGCCAATTAAATACATCGTTAAAGCGAATCGGCGTGTGGGAAACGTACATTTAGCAAATCACACGTCCATGCTACAATAAACATATCGGCTGCGAACCGAACCCTGGCTTCTGCCAGCGGCAGAGGCGGAGTGACACATTCTGCAGTGCACGGCTCGTACCCTTAACCTGTTTGCCGCGACACGGCGATGGAAACGCGAGAAAATCACAGTTGTCAAACACGGAGCACTAATGATATCAGGAATTCTTCCGGCGGAGACGAGGTATCGCCGCGTGTTCGTTAAAACCTCGTGTTTTTCTGCAAGAGACAAATTCAGGAACACAGAGTTTGTGGGTTCTGTCCAAGTCCATGTCCAAGGGCCCTATTTTAGGGACCTTTAATGAGTTGTCAACCATACACGCGCCCTTGATTTGGGGCGTCAGGGTCTTTGTTATCGTAACGGTGTTGCAGAGTCAAAACGTGCAATAAACCAATCAATGTGTCATTTGCTATTCGCCAGGTGGCACTCTGACTTTGGCGGGTTGCTATTTGAACAGTGCAGCTAATAGCACTCAATGCGCTGCTCCATGAGGTTCTCATTTGAGTATGAATGACGAACAGTATAGTGTAGACTACGGTGTGGTAGCTCAGTGGTAGCCTAGTGGTTAGGATGTTGGGCTATCAATTTGCAGGTTGGGGGTTCAAATCCCTGGTCCACTGAAGTTACCAATGTGGGTCCTTGAGCAAGGTCCTTAACCCTCATTGCTCCAGGGATGTTGTGATGAACCCTGTGCTCACGTTGTAAGTCGCTTTGGATATAAGCGTATAAATAAATGACCAAATCTAATCTAATCAAATCTAAACTATAGATCTGCAGTCAGATTTAATTAGCATTCAGTTCGTTTCAGCGTTCAGTTGCGTTGAACACGCGCCAAGATAGCGACCGACGTCTGGAGGTTGCCCCTGTCATTTCCGTCAGCGGTGCCCCTGGGTTTTCCGTCACTGGGATAACGATATGCCAGAGATCTACCTGAACACACCTCATTGTGAGATCGGGAGAGATATATTCACACGTAGCATTGCTATTTAAACCATGCATAGATAGTAAGATAGTGTAAGATAGTAAGACACCTGAAATGTACCTGAACACACCTCATTTCAGGGCACAGGGAGGACATGCAGACACTACAGCAGGCACCCTGGACGTACTTGCTATAAGAGAAAGGGGGGGGGCCCAGGAAGACGGGTTCTTAACTAAGTTTAGTCCCCATTACATGCTACGTAAAAGTTTGCCGTGGCTACCCAGCTATCACGGGGTTTGGGTTGTGTCTTATATGAACACACTTCTTTCTATTCTAGAAAATTAACGCTCTCGATGCCGCCGTGTGTCCATCCTGAACTGGAGTCTGAGGGATGCTCGAGTTCTTGTGATCAGAACAATCGAGCCATGTGTTTATATAAAACAGCGCCCTCTCTGGTCACCCTCAGCACTCATCACCAGGGTGTCGTTGGTAAATCTAATAAGGAATCGCGGGTGGTTTATATAAACGTGACCTCTTAACACCGAGAGCAGCATCCGAGATGAAATGTGCCAACACTTCCTCGCACGGTACAGGATGAGGCGCCGCTGAGAGCAGCGCTCGGCCTTTACCGGACTCGCGGAAGCCGTGCTTTTGTTCCTGACGGCTGCAAATGCAACCTTAGGTGCCCTTTAAATTGGCCGGCCCTCTCACCAGGGTCAAATAACAGATTAATAACGAGGCCGGGTAATGAGCTCCCCGGAGTGTCCATCCACACCTCCCTCCCTCTCCGCCTCCTTTATCCCCCCCGATGGATGGGAGCTTGTTTGGTTCTAACGTCGCAGTGGAAAAGGCTCGCGTGGCATTTCAGTGAAGGGGAAACGGTGACTGTAGCGCTGACGTTCTGCTTCTGTAATGCGTGTGCAGCGCTGGAGCTCAGACTTTAATCAAATCATCCACCGTTTCGGTTTAACCTTCAAACAAACCACTGCGTCTGCGTCTCACCTCAGTGTGTCGCTCTGATGTGGAACCCAGAATAACGGAATAAGAGTTCTGTTAAATCCTGATAATTCATGCATGTTATGAATCTAGGTGGGTGTGTGATGTGGGGTTTAAGGGTGAAGGACTTAGGGGTGCAGGGTTTAGGGTGTGTGATGTAGGGTTTGGGGTGAAGTTCCTCATTGTTGGGTGGTTCTACACAGTGTGGTTCTTGTTCCATGCAGCAAGAAAGTGCTTTGAGTTTTGTATGGTATGTTTCTGGTTGTGCGCAGTGTGGTCCTGGCGGTATCTGGGTGTACACGTTGTGGTCCCGGTTGGACACAATGTGGTTCTGGTTGTACGTGATTTGTTCCTGGTTAGACGTAGTTCTGGTTGTAATAGACCTGGTTCTAAGTTCTGGTTGGAGGGGATGTGGTTCTTGTTGGATGGGATGTGGTCCTGGTTGTAAGGGGTGTGGTCCTGGTTGTAATGGACGTGTTTCTGGTTGTAAGTTCTAATTGGAGGTGATGTGGTCCTGGTTGGATGAGATGTAGTCCTGGTTGTATGTGGTTCAGTCCTGTGGTTCTGGTTAGACAGGATATAGTCCTGGTTGGACAGGACGTAGTACTGGTTAGATGGGATGTGGTCCTGGTCGTAAGGGATGTAGTCCTGGTCTAAGGGATATGGTCCTGGTTGGACGGGATGTAGTCCTGGTTGGAGGTTGTTTGGTCCTGGTTGTAAGGGATGTGGTTCTGGTTGTATAAGATGTTGTCCTGGTTGTAATAGACATGGTTCTGGTTGTAAGTTCTGGTTGGAGGTGATGTGGTCCTGGTTGGATGAGATGTTGTCCTGGTTGTATGTTGTTTGGTCCTTGTTGGACGGGACCTAGTACTGGTTGGACTGGACGTAGTACTGGTTGGACGGAATGTGGTTCTGGTTGTATAGGATGGGGTCCTGGTTCGATGCGGTGTGGTTCTGGACGGCAGATGGTCCTGGTTGGATGGAATTTGGTCCTGGTTCTGGTTATAATGGACATATTTCTGGTTGTACAGGATGTGGTTCTGGTTGGAAGGGATGTGGTTCTGGTTGGAAGGGATGTGGTTCTGATTGTAAGGGCTGTGGTCCTGTTTGGACGGGCTGTGGTCCTGTTTGGACGGGATGTGGTCCTGTTTGGACAGGATGTGGTCCTGTTTGGACGGGATGTGGTCCTGGTTGGACGGGATGTGGTCCTGTTTGGAAGGGATGTCGTCCTGGTTGGACGGGATGTGGTTCTGGTTGTACATGGTTTGGTCCTGGTTGGACGGGATGTGGTCCTGGTTGGACGGGATGTGGTTCTGGTTGTAAGGGATGTGGTTCTGGTTGTAAGGGATGTGGTTATGGTTGTACATGGTTTGGTCCTGGTTAAAAGGGATGTGGTTCTGGTTGTATGGGATGTGGTCCTGGTTGGATGGGATGTGGTTCTGGTTGTATGGGATGGGGTCCTGGTTCGATGCGGTGTGGTTCTGGACGGCAGGTGGTCCTGGTTGGATGGAATCTGGTCCTGGTTCTGTTTATAATGGACGTGGTTCTGGTTGGACGGGATGTGGTTCTGGTTCCACAGTCTGTATTTAAATAGACATTAATGCAGCAGGTTCACACAGAGTTCTCTGTACGTTTAAACATGGTATTGGTCAGAGAAGTGACTCTGTATCAGAACACAACACTGAAGTGAACCCTCTGGGTGGTTGCTGGGTGGTGGCGCCGGATCAGGTTCTCCAGCAGGAGAACAGGAGGATGTTTAAGGAGAACTGATTGGACCTGTTCAGCTCTGATGGCTTTATTCTGCACCATGCCGTGATGATAATAACCTCTGTGCTTCTGCATTAATGCCCTCAGCGGCTCGAGTGCGGCGGGACGCAGGGGGGCCGGATGAAATCGGAGCCGTTTGTGCATTAGTGACCCCTGCTGGTCGACACGCCTACAGTGACTTTACACTTAAAAATAAAACAAATATAAATGAAAGACTCATTCCGCTGCTCTGGTGTCTAAAGAACTTGTAATATTTCGTTGGGGACCACAACGAAATATGGGGGGGGGGGGGTGTTGATGATGTCACAGTCATGTGACTCACGTCTAGCCAGAAAGACAACTGCATTCGTTAACTGTCAGCAAAAGAGGTAACTATCACAAAGCTCTGATCTTGACCCCGGTTAATTAGGTTCAGTATCGGTGCCTGACCTCGCGGCGGTGATTAATCAGGCTCCGGTGAAGGAAATAAAGTTCCCGATGCAAGCTATTGAAGCCGGATGCCCCATAGTTCCACATGATGTCCGGCAACAACTATGTACCAATTATGCGAGAGACAATTGTCTGCAATTTGCTGCCTACAAACTTCTAGAGTGACAAGACAGTACACGCTCTGCCAGACCCCTGAGTTCGATGGCCAGCAGGGTCAGGGTTGAAGCGCTAGCCATGCACTACTTTTCCCTAGCCACGCCCTTCGGAACACTTTCAAAACAATGTAGCTGCACTGTGAGCAATAACACCGGAAGAAAAAGACCTTCAGCCACAGATTACAAATTATGTTACTGGTTGGACATGTTGTGGTCCTGGTTGGATGTAGTGTGGTCCTGGTTGAATGGGATGTGGTTTTGGTTGGACGCAGTGTGGTCCTGGTTGGACGATTTTTGGTCCTGGCTGAATCTGGGTGTATGCGGTGTGGTCATGATTGGATGGGATGTGGTCCTGGTTGGACGTGGTGTGGTCCTGGTTGTATCTGGTTGGACGCTGTGTGGTCCTGGTTGGACGCTGTGTGGTCCTGGTTGGACGTGGTGTGGTCCTGGTTGTATCTGGTTGGATGCTGTGTGGTCCTGGTTGGACGCTGTGTGGTCTTGGTTGGACGTGGTGTGATCCTGGTTGTATCTGGTTGGATGCTGTGTGGTCCTGGTTGGACACAGTGTAGTTCTGGTTGGACAGGATGCGGTGCTGGTTGGACGGGATGTGTTTCTAGATGGAAGGGATGTGGTCCTGGTTGGACACACTGTAGTTTTTGTTGGACGGGACGTGGTCCTTGTTGGAAGAGATGTGTTCCTTGTTGGACACACTGTAGTTCTTGTTGGACGGGATGTGGTCCTGGTTGGACAGGATGTGGTCCTGGTTGGACGGGATGTGGTCCTGGTTAGACACACTGTAGTTCTTTTTGGACGGGATGTGGTCCTTGTTGGACACACTGTAGTTCTTGTTGGACACACTGTAGTTCTTGTTGGACGGGATGTGGTCCTGGTTGGACTGGATGTAGTCCTGGTTGGACGGGATG
>JAFMOD010000303.1:252743-278497 GCA_019802435.1 Corydoras maculifer | reverse complement strand
TCCCCATGTCCATCCAGGGAAGAACATTTCGGGCGCTGGGCAGATACACCCAGGACAGGGTGCCAATCTATCACTGGGCACACACTCACTCAAACAAACACACTCTATATGGGGCAATTTGGAGAACTCAATTGACTTGTTCCCAATTTTTTGGACTGTGGGAGGAAACCGGAAAAACCGGAGGAAAGCCATGCGGGCACGGGGAGAACATGGGAACTCCACCCAGATTGGGATTCGAACCGGGAATCCCTAGCGCTGAGAGGAGAACATGCTAAACCACTAAGCCACCGTGCATGCAGCGCCATTGGAGGGGCCAATGCTACATACACCAATATTTTCCTCTTCACCATCTGCTTGCCCCGCCCACTTCACTTCTTGAGAATGGGGGGGGGGTGCCTGGTAGAATGCTGCCACCTGCCACACCTTTGAGAACGTCCAAAGCAAAACCAGAGGACGGCAGGTCACTAGTCAGGGGTTGGGATCGGGTACGTTGGGGGCTGAGAGCGGATGTTGGAGCCCTGTGCATAGAACGTTGGGGTCTCTCTGTCCAGCTCACTGACCCTATGGGGTAGGTCCCCCTGCAGAAGACCCTAAAACAGCCAGTGGGGTGGTGAGGAGGGTATGAGAAAGGTATTAGGTGCACCTGCCAGGGGTTCTTTAGTCCAAGTACCCTACTTTACTTTTCTTTACCCTACTTTAATCCAAGTACCCTAAGCCCTGTATTCCATAAGCATGCACATTAGTAAGAGTGGCGCCACCTGAGGTATGGAAGGGGTAAAGAACCTTCATTACAGAACATCAGATCTGAGGCGTCAGAGCAAAGGGTCATCATGATATCACCCCACTGGTGCCCCGGGAGTGATGGGCCTTGCTGAAGGGCCCACATTGGCAGATTTTGCTGCACTCTGGGTTTGAAGCCACCCCACCGGTCCTCCTCATCTTGATGTCTCTGTGTGATCCGTCGGCAGAAGACGGGCTCCTCGTCTCCGGACGGAGACGTGTCCGTGGATGTGAAACAGAACAAATGAAGATTTCAACTTAATACAGGGATTTCATCTTAAATAAAGAATATAATACGAGGACTTTAAATGGACCCCGCTCCCCCTGCAGCCGTGTGTGTGTGTGTGTGTGTGTGTGTGTGTGCAGATCCAGGTGCTCATGGCCAGACATTAATTTACAGAGTGAAGATTTTCAAATGAAACGCATGTATGAATGTAAAACCTCGCTCAGATTAGCGCGGCTCTCCCGCGGCTCAGGCGAATTGACGGACCGGGGGGGAGGGGGGTGCAGAGTGGAACAGATGTTTGAGACAGGAACCGTCTGTGAGAGTGGAACTTCACCCGGATGAACCGTTTGCCTGGTTGTTGGTCCGTCTCTTCGTTGTGGGTGAGTTGGTGGACTAGTTAGTGGTTGGCTCTCAGCACTAGGGATTCCAGGTTCGAATCCCCATCTGGGTGGGGTTTCCATGTTCTCACCGTGTCTGCGTGGGTTTCCTCCGGGTTCTCAGGTTTCCTCCCACAGTCCAAAAACATGGATTAAGGTCAGTTGAGTTCTCCAAATTGCCCCATATAGGGTGTGTCTGTGTGAGTGAGTGTGTGTCCAGCGATAGATTGGTGCCCTGTCCTGAGTGTATCTGCCCAGCGCCCAAAACGTTCTCCCCTGGATGGGCATGGGGACCACCCCTGCGATTCTAATAGAGGATAAAGTGGAAGATAATGAATGGTTGGATGGACTGCTCTAAATTTCCCCATATATATGCCCAGCTATAGATTGGCGCCCTGTCCTGGGTGGAGTTTCCATGTTCTCCCAGTGTCCACATGGGTTTGCAGGTTCCCCCGGTATCCTCCCCCAGTCCAAAATCATGGTTATAGGTCAATTGAATTCTTCCAATTGCCCCATATAGAGTGTGTCTGTGTGAGTGAGTGTGTGCCCAGCGATAGATTGGCGCCCTGTCCTGGGTGTATCTGCCCAGCGCCTGAAACGTTCTCCCCTGGATGGGCATGGAGAACCCTCATGTGACCCTGGGATAGGATTAAGCGGCAGTTAATGGATGGATGGCTGGAGTCAGAGACCCCACAGTGCTACCATCTCACATATTTCCCATAGAGCTCCTTGAGTAGCTGAGAAAAGGGACCCCCGGAGTCAGGCATCATTGTGTTGTTCTCATTCCACTCCCTTTTTTGGCACTTTGGTTCCAAGTAGGACCTTTAAAGGCAAAACATATATAGGATTTCCTTCATCACATGCTATAAGGTCTCCTCCATCACCCATTCACCCCCTACAGTGGGGCATCACCTACGGCAGGGCGTCACCTACGGTGCGGTGTCACATACACCTGGGCGTTACCTACGGCGGGGCGTCACCTGCACCTGGGTGTCACCTACACCTGGGCGTCACCTACGGCGGGGCGTTACCTACACCTGGGCGTCACCTACACCTGGGCATCACCCACGGCGGGGCGTCACCTACGGCGGGGCGTTACCTACACCTGGGCGTTACCTACGGCGGTAGGTAACCTACACCTGGGCGTAACCTACACCTGGGCGTCACCTACACCTGGGCGTCACCTACAGCGGGGCGTCACCTACACCTGGGCGTCACCTACGGCGGGGCGTTACCCACACCTGGGCGTCACCTACAGCGGGAGAGCACCTACGGTGGGGCGTCACCTACACCTGGGCGTCACCTACACCTTGGGCGTTACCTACGGCGGTAGGTAACCTACACCTGGGCGTCACCTATGGCGGGGCGTCACCTACAGCATGGCGATTCTTTACGTAACACAACCACAAAGAACCTCAAGAACACTTCAGTGCAAACTGGTTTAATGTGTGTGTGTGTGTGTGTGTGTGTGTGTGTGTGTGTGTGTGTGTGTGTGTGTGTGTGTGTGTGAGCAGAGCCAATGCTGCTCACAGAACCCAATGATAACCCAAAGGTTCTGGTGGAACTGTTTTAGAACCTCAGTAGAACCCTTGAACTTGTGTTCTATGAACATCACTGGATCCTCCACTAGAAGCAGATGTGGGCCCCCTGGTTAAAGTATGGCACCGCTGGCCCACCGACAAACTGCACGCAGCCAAAAACGGAACCGAGAGCACGTGGAAGGTGGAGGTTCTGCTGCAGGTATTTAAACATGAGGCGATGTGGTCCACATGTCCTAAACACGACGCCCCAACCTTATTGCTCAGCGATCAGATGCTGATCACTGTCGCTGTGACATCAGATGCTGCAGCTCTGTGGTCGAGCTGATAAAGCAGCGTTGGAGATGCTGAGGTCCTCATAAGTGCTGCTGATGAATTAAAGAGAAGGTCTTTGAAGAGGGCAACGAGACCCCTCCGCTGTTCAGAAGCGCTGTGGGGAAAACATCTCCCCGGCTTCTCGCTCCCCTTCATGTCAAGCCCTGTGTTTGTGTATCTCGGTGTGTGTCAGGAGGCGGCGGCGGCACGGCGCCACACTAAGCCTGGTATAAACACGGCTCTGTCCCCGTTGCGTGTCAGGGAGCCCCCGGAGGCGACGCTGCCCTTACATTCGCTGGGTCGGGTGGCTAAAACTCCACGGGTTAATGTCGCCGAGGCCTGGGGAATCAAAGCGGCACGGCGTGGCACCTCACTGCTCTAACACACACTGACATCACGGCGCTCAGCCGCTCCTGGAAAAATACACCCCTGATATGGAACTCACACTGACCGCGAGGAACCGATCTGCTCGACGGAGAACCGGGATAACGAGAACGCTCTGTAACGCCACCTACGGACAGTAAGATACGAGCTACGCACTGACCAGCCCCCTCCCTGTCTCCACTCTCAGCTCCTCCCACCATAGAGATTTACTTTATAGTACTGAATTAAGGACTCCATCCTGTTGGTCCCAATCACTCTGTTACGCCCATCACTAACAGAGCTCCTACTTAGGTGGTTAACCATTCTCGGCACTGACAGTGGAGTGTTGTATTGCGATTCTATACATCCATCCATTATCTTCTGCTTTATCCTCTATTAGGGTCGGGGGGGGGTTCCCCATGCCCATCCAGGGGAGAACGTTTTGGGCGCTGGGCAGATACACCCAGGACAGAGGGGCAATCTATCACTGGGCACACACTCACTCACACACACTCTATATGGGGCAATTTGGAGAATTCAATTTACTTGATCCATGTTTTTAGACTGTGGGAGGAAACCGGAGAACCCGGAGGAAACCCACACAGACACAGGGAGAACTGTGTTCTCCACCCAGATGGGGATTTGAACCGGGAATCCCTAGTGCTGAGAGGAGAACATGCTAACCACTAAGCCACCGTGATGCCCGTATTGCAATTCATGCATTTATTTTTTATCTTCTACTTAATCCTCTACTAGGGTTGTGCGGGTGGGGGTGTCACTGCAGAGAATCTAAAAGTATAAATTACAAAGTATAAATAGAAACAGAGAGAAATATTTACATGGTCAGTGGGACTGATATAAACTATAATAAACACTCAGAGTAGGTGGTTAACCTGATATATATACATTCATTCATTCATTTATTCATTTATTAGGGGGAGGGGGGGTTCCCCATGCCCATCCAGGGGAGGGAGGGTTCCCCATGCCCATCCAGGGGAGAACATTTCGGGCGCTGGGCAGATACACCCAGGACAGAACACCAATCTATCACTGGACACACACTCACTCACACAGACAAACTCTATATGGGGCAATTTGGAGAACTCAATTGACTTGATCCATGTTTTTGGACTGTGGGAGGAAACCGGAGAACCCAGAGGAAACCCACGCAGACACGGAGAGAACATGGAAACTCTACCCAGAATCCCTAGTGCTGAGAGGCGAACATGCTAACCACTAAGCCACTGTGCCTTATATATATATATTACATACAATGAGTGCATCAGAGGAACTAACCAATGATCAGTGAGATGATCAAGGAGGTGCACTTAATAAACATAAACAAAAGTCTATGTGGGGACGAAGGGATGTGCTGCAGCAGGATGATACAAAGTCACCGCAACTTTAAAATAATCTCATCAGGAACATATTAAGAATAAGAATATATTTATTAGTTTAGTTGGTTATGAAGACGACATGGTGGCTTAGTGGTTGGCATGTTCTCCTCTCAAGTCAAATCAAGTCATTTTATTTATATAGCGCTTTTTACATCAGTACATCGTCACAAAGCAGCTTTACAGAATGAAAAGTCTTTAAATCCCCAAAGAGCAAACCGAAGCGACAGTGGCAAGAAAAAACTCCCTGTTCTGTTGTTATTTAAGGAAGAAACCTTGAGAGGACCCAAACTCAATCGGGGACTCATCCTCCTCAGAACTATGGATTCCCGGTTCGAATTACAATCTGGGTGGAGTTTCCATGTTCTCCCCGTGTCCGTGTGGGTTTCCTTCGGGTTCTCTGGTTTCCTCCCACAGTTTTTTTGGGGGGTTGCCACCTTTTAGAAATAATAAAAATTAGGGACACCCACCACGGCTCCTCTGAGCCATTGATATGTTTTATTTTGCGCCATATTTTTAGTTAAGGGCTGATCAAGAAAGCAATTAGTCAAGTTTAAAGCTCAGATGGCTTTATTACCAATAAACACATTCTCTCATAAAGTGCAGCGAATGAAATCTCAAATAAAATCTGTTTTTGTGGAATGTGCAACAATAAAAAAAATTGTAAAATAAAAAAAAAAAAAAGTAATTAAATTAAAAACCTAATGTAACTTTTCAGTGCATCATGGATGTGGTAACCTAGAGGGGTAAGTCTGAGAGTTATTTATATCTGGGGTTATTTCCTTTAAATTAATACTTGAAAAGAAGTCAGGTCATACAAACTGTTAAACCAGGATAATAACAGTGTTTATGTAATAATCACAGAACACTGTAGTCCTCCGAAATAAAAAAAAATGTTTTTACTTTTTGGATGCTGCAATGGAATAGCATGTTGATATATATATATATATATATACATTTTTTTTTTTTATGAATCCCAGATTTTGGGAAGAGCGTAACAAATTTGTGCATATTATGTCTAAATTGGCAACAGCGCCATCTAAGGTTACTGAATTCAGTGTTACACCTGTGTTTGGAAGTTGGGGGAGAGGGGAGTGCTATTGATCATTATTGTTTACATTTAGTGTTGATGTGTGAGACACCCATCCATCCACTATCTTCCGCTTTATCCTCCACTAAGGTCGCGGGGAGGCCCCATGCCCACCCAGGAAAGGGGGGCAATCTATCACTGGGCACACACTCACTCACACACACACACACACTCTATATGGGGCAATTTGGAGAATTCAATTGACCCTGATCCATGTTTTTGGTCTGTGGGAGGAAACCGGAGAACCCGGAGGAAACCCACATGGACACAGGGAGCACATGAAAACTCCACCCAGATTGGGATTCGAACCAGAAGGAGAACATGCCAACCACTAAGCCACCGTGCCGCCCTGTCACAGACATATTTATTGGAAATACGGAACAAATGTATTTATAACAACATGTATTTTACGGGATAGGTGGCAACCCCTAGTTACCCCTCCTATCTCACAGCAAGAAGGTCGTGGGACTCCCGTCACCCCCCGATATTCCAGTGTCAGCGGGTTAATTGAAGACACTACAGTGTAATTCCTCTATGATGTGTCACATGTAACTGTTTTAGTTTAATAAAGGCAGTTGAATTAGCTCTGGTTGCTATGGACACTGTCCCGGATCTCTCTCCGTCGCACTTGATTCCAACCTAAGTGCTAAGCTAGCAGCTAAAGGGCTAGCATGTTAGCTGGCAGATCAAGTCTGGAGTTCCTCCTTCAGACCCTCCAAAGCTTTTGTCTTCTTCTTTCTTTCCTGAAAGTGAGCAGAATCGCTCTTTAAAAAGGAATAAAGAGCAAGAGCAACATGTGGAGGTGCTATTAATCTGGAAGCGGAGTGCCGCGTCATGAAGCCAGGGCCGGGCAGCGAGCGGCCCGAGGATTAATATTTAAATTCCCGTCCGGATAATCAATGGAAGGGGGCACTTGTGTGCGCGGTTAGCCTCATACAGGAGCCGATAATGGGCAGAGAAGCTCCTGATTGAGGCTCTTAGCGCCTCTCCACTCGGCTCTGCTCTGTACTTTAGCGCTGATTAGAAGCTATTGAGGCAGAAAACCTGATCGAATATGACCCCCTTTTTCAATTCCTTGTTTTCTCAATGGCATGTCAAAAAGAGCATTCAGCGCTGCGTGTTGGGGAACGCCGGCCGCATTTCCACGCACGGCGCGCGGGGGGGACCCAAGATTCGGCCTTTATTTAGGAGCCTAACGCTTTGATACGCGAGCCAGGGCCATATCGGGGAGCGATGGGGGAACTGATAGCTCATTCTTCCTTTCACCAGACGTAAAAAAATAAAATCCCAGCTTAGTGCTTTTTGTCTTTCTGAGGCTTTGAACTCTTTCTGGGCCCTAAAGGCCACTTTTTGTGCTCCAGACTGCAATGTGCATTGACTGTAAAAGGGCTCGGTGACACACAAGCAAAACCGCGAGCGTCTTCGGTCGGACCACACATCCGAAGCATTTGCATAATTTGGGGATTAAATAAGAGAGGTTTTTTTTTCCCTTTTTTTTTTTTTTTTTTTTGTTTAAAGCCCCAAACCAAAACAACACCCCTCTGTTCACTCACAAAGCGCGGCACAAACCAGCGTGAGTATTCCACCCGACCCGCAGGGTTAACCGGAGCGAGTTTCGGTCAAATCGCACAGCCCTCGTCTCCTAATGGGACTTTCTCGAGAACAGAACGGCTCCTTTTTCTATTGTTCCCACTTAGCCGAAGAACCGCGCGAAGAAAAGCGTTGGTGGCTGTGTGAGTGCGGAATCCAGGGATAATATCTCACCCCAAAGAAAGGCAGGAGCCGGAGAAGTGGCCGTGTGAATGGGAACCGGGTCCAAAGCCGAAGCTGCTCACTTCATTTTCCAGCTCACTGGCCTTCGTAATCCATCTGGTCCAGCTGCTAACAAGATTGAGTCTGAAGTTTACCTCCACAATGACTTAATCAGATTTAGAGCCACAAAGATCAAATAATGACCCGACTCCGGGGCAAGTTCAGCGCTCCTTCATTACCATGTGTGGTCCTTCAGATTCATAAAGGAATTACTCATGGCGGGGGGAAGCGGGGGGTAGGGGGGCGAGTGAAATACTCACCTCATAACCAGTTCGATTTATCCAGCATCTTTGTTTAACCGGGGGGTCGCGCCACGGTTCGAAACGGAGGGACGGGAGCCTTACAAACCGTGAAAAACGGGTGAACTCGACCTGATCGCTGATAAAAAACTGCGACAAATCCTGACTTTGTTAAGTCTGACTTTGATTAACCAGCTTTTCTTATCCATTTTTTTCCTTTTTTTTTTAGCCACCTCTAAAACGGATCTAATTCGGATCTACGTTCTCTCTGTATAATTCGATGAATCAGCGACATTACTTTAGCTAAATTCTCTTATTTTCAATCCAGTTTACAGAACAGAATAAATTGGCTCCGGATCCTGAATCACCTCAAATTGCCGTAATGGATAAGGAACCATATGTTTTTTTTTGTTTGTTTTGTTTTTTTATTTCAGCAAATGTGAACCCAAAAGTTTACTGCATTTTGGCTCAAGTCTCACTCTCTCTCACTCACTCACTCTCTCTCTCTCTCTCTCTCTCTCTCTCTCTCTCTCTCTATATATATATATATATATATATATATTTTTTTTTTAATAAGATGATTTGTTAGCTGATCAAACTGATACAAATACTGACTTATGTCTGACTCTAATTAACCAGCTTTTCTTATCCATACAAGTCATATTCTTTACGTTTACATTTAGACATTATTTTCATTAACTACAGTCTTATTAAGTCTCTGAGGATATTTTGGTACATTCCATTAAAATAAAAAATAAAAAATAAATATTGTTTCGAAAGCGTAAGATTTTTGAGGGTTAAAAAAAAATATATATATATATATATATATATATATATATATATATATATATATATATATATATATATATATATATATATTGCTGAAACTCTTAAAAAAATGTATGGATGTATGGATAAGAAAAGCTGGTTAATTACAGTCAGACTAGAGTTGGGATTTGTCCGAATATTAAAAATAAATATTATTTCAATAGCTTGGGATTTTTGAGAGTTTCAGCAAAAAAAAATTTTTTATACATATATATAGCTGAAACTCTTAAAACATTTCAATAAATGTAATAAATATGGCTTGTGTCGATAAGAAAAGCTGGTTAATTAGAGTCAGACTAGGGTTGGGATTCGTCCCAGTTTATGACATATTCCTTTGAGATCAATAAAATCAGTGCTGCATTGAAGCCTCAGAGTATCTTTACAAAATAAAAGTCTATTATGCCAGTAAAATTTGATGGGCCTTTAAATGTATTTTATGATATAGATTATTGATGATGGGGAGGGTTAATAACACTAATCACAGCACAATCCCCGCACATGGCGCATTGCAATGCTCATCTTACACCCCCATCAACAATCGATTTTCACGCTTTCCACATCATTTAAATAGCAGCGCTGCTTATATATGGCTGTCTTGAAGGTTGACGACTAACAGATTATGCATTATGACTCCTTAACCACCTAGAATTCAGAAAATCCAGTTATGTACCGCAGAAAAATGTGCACATAAAAAAAGTATCAGGAGAAGATAAACGTCTGAAGATATCGGTTCACTACAGATTGTGATGGAGGAGATTTTTCATCCACCTAAGTTCCAAATATGTGTTCCTGCGCAAGGCCCTTAACCCTCATTGCTCCAGGTGGCTGCTTCACGGCTGACCCTGTGTTCTGACCCAAACCCTCAAGTTGGGCTAGTTGTAAAGTTTAGTATAGACCTGTTGTTGGATCCATAACTTCTCCAGCTAAACATCTCCGCCGGCGATGTGAGAGCTTCCACTGTTTTGTTATTTTCTCCGTATTCTGGCTCTCAGCCCCCGTTGTTAAACAGTTAAAGACTGTTACTAGGGCCGTTGTCCCTAGTAACGGGATTATTCCGAGAGGCAGGGCGGCGTGATGGCCTCGCAGCAGATGGTGCGCACTGCTTCACCTTTCAGAGAAGTTAATTAAGCCGCCATATTGAGCTCGTCCAGGGAAAAAACCTTGATGAATATAGAGCAGTGGAAGTCTGCCTCAGAGTTCCGAGCGCTTGCTGTGGGTCGGAATTGTGCACGAGGTCCGGGACCCTCGCGCCGGGTCCATTCCCACGTCGCCATGCAGCTGGTCCGGAATCGGTGCGTCACACCTTTGAGAACCGAAGCGGAAAATCAGAAGTTTCATGGCGCCGCTTTCAGTAAAGCCGACGCAGACTGGGAGATAAACAGCGGACACAAAGAGCTTGGCTTTTCATTTCCACCTCGGCTCTCGGGAGGACCGGAAGTTCCTTTGAGGTGGACTCACGGAGTCCAGCGAGCGGGAGAGCTGGATTAAGGACCTGAGCGAAATCCGAATAACAAAATAGTGTTCAAAGAGCCCAACATGTGAGGAACAGCCTGCTGAGCGCAATATAAAAGTGAAGGTTAAGCTGATTGTAAACTCCCCGCACTACGTTCCAGAGGTAGACGTTACATATGATTAGAGGACCTTTGGTGAGGGAGTCCTGGCGCGCCACTTCCGTTCCGCTAAAGCATTGCTAATTTCCTAAAACCCCCGGCTACGGCTTCTGGACCTTTTCTCTCCGTATAATGCGATGAATCAGCGACATTACTTTAGTTAAATTCGCTCATTTTTAATCCAGCTTACAGAACATGGAATAAATTGGGTCCGGATCCTGATTCACCTTAAATTGCTCTTAAGCATAAGAAACCAGAGGGCCCATGCCCATCCAGGGGAGAACGTTTCAGGCACTGGGCAGATACACCCAGGACAGGACGCCAATCTATCGCTGGACAGACACTCACTCACTAATACACACTCTATATGGGGCAATTTTGAGAATTCAATGGACTTGATCCATGTTTTTGGACTGTGGGAGGAAACCGGAGAACCCGGAGGAAACCCACGCGGACACGGGGAGAACATGGAAACTCCACCCAGATGGGGATTCGAACCGGGAATCTCTAGTGCTGAGAGGAGAACGTGCTAACCAGATTTAGTGAATGTGAACCCAAAGGTCAACAGCATTCTGGCCTGATTGGCCTGCATGAGAACCAAAGGTGGCCCTCGTATAAAAACTCTATAATGGCCCACGTGTTCCAAAACACATCTGGTGAGGATCAGGCCATGCTACCCATGACATGTGACCCCTTTGCAGCATCCTGCAACCAGGAGCCGTCCATGTAGCAAGTGGGCCGGATGAAAAAGCAGGACGTGGGCCGGAATCAATTTGGGGTTGGGGGTAACTTGTGGTGGCTTAATGGCAGGAGTGGTTAGCACGTTTGGCTCTCAGCGCTAGGGATTCCTGGTTCGACTCCCAATCTGGGTGGGGTTTCCATGTTCTCCCTGTGTCTACGTGGGTTTCCTCCGGGTTCTCCGGTTTCCTCCTACAGTCCAAAAACATGGATCAATGTCAAATGAATTCTTTAAATTGCCCCATATAGAGTGTGTTTAGGTAAATGTGTACCCAGTGATAGATTGGCATCCTGTCCTGGTGTATCTGCCGAGCTCCCCCCCCCTCCCCCCCGTGACCCTTGTAGAGGATAAAGAGGAAGATAATGGATGGATGTTCCTCCTATTTTAGGTCCTATTTTAGCGAGAGAACCTACTGAGGGCTCCCCACAAAAGTAAAATGCCACAGGACTGAGTTAAGACATTTTTGGTGATGTATTAATGACGTTTGCCCTGGGACTGTTTCTTCTGACCGTCGTTCTGTGGGTAGTACAACTGTCCCTTCTATTCTGTCCCTTCTAGATCCTTCTATTGATCCGATCAGCGTGGGCCGACCCACCGGGATAAAAGTGACTCCCGCTAATCACCCCTAGGAAGGGATGAAAGGGTGAGGGGACAGAAAGAACCAGGACAAAACCCTGCGTTCACTCCCTATTACAACCAACCATCCAGGAGCCTGCACAACCTCCACCGTGCCCGGAACCCCGGGGAGGGGGCCACGCCAGCCGCCGCAGCCGGCGCTCAGGGTGTATATTAATAGTCCGACTCGGACAGGCCGTTATTCCTGACCTTTCCAGGTGTGAAAATTACAGCCCCCCCACCCCCTCCCCCCCCCACTGGTCACAAAGCACATAATCCGACCCAATTAAGGAGGCGCTGATCTTCTGCTTACCTCTCAACACTCACCCAACACCTCCTAATAGATTCTAAACTTACTCTCCTCCAGCGTTCTGCTCGCCTCCGGTTCTCCACCCTGAGAACCCATTCTAAATGACACTCTTATCTTCTCAAACCGTGTCTACATCTGGGTGTACCGGGAAATTTCAACTCAGATTGAGAACGTGACATGGACAGCCACAGTTCCAGCTCAGACTCCGGGTTTCCAGTTCTGCACAACAGAACCGTCGAATCAGCAAAAAGCATTTAGAAAAACATAAATACCAACTTTAAATTCCAACGGAAACCCTGAGCTATGAGCGGAATGTTACGTTTAGAACCACTTTGACCTTAATGAACTGTTCTCAAACCTTCCACTGGAAAACTTTTACTTTTAAAAATGGATTCACATGTAAACAAAGAGTTTACACTTTGTATTACACTAACACCCCCACTGTTAGCATCCACCACCACTACCCACCACTGTCCACCACTGTCTACTACCAACCACCTACCACTTTCCACCACCAACCACCACCACTACCACCACCACCCACCACTATCCAATGCAATCCACCACAACCCATCACCCACCATTCACCACTACTGTCCACTACCATTCACCACCACCCACGACTGTCCACCACCAAGCACCACCACCCACCAATGTCCACCACCAACCATTACCACTCACCACTGTCCACCACCAACCACCACTATCCACCACCACCACAACCTACCATTCACCACCACCCACAACCACACACCACTACCACCACCACCCACCACTGTCCACCATCTAATATTCACCACAACCTACCATTCACCACCACCCACAACCACTCACCACCTCTCCAATGCCATGTCCAATGCCATGCACCTCTATCCACCTGTGATGTGATTCCATCTCTTTCTCTGTGATCCTTTCTCTTTGTAATCCTCTCTCATTCTCTTCATTTGTCTCGCTGTCTCTCTCTCTTTCTGTAAGTCTTTGTCTCTTTTTCTCTCTTTGTCTTCTTTTTTTTATGTTTGTTATTCTCTCTCTCTCTCTCTCTTTCTCTCTCTCTCTAGCTCTCGCACATACTCTTTAGCCATCACACTCTCTCTTACTCTCACTCTCGTTTAGTTGCTCTCTCTTTCTTTCTGTAATTTTGTTTATCATGCTATGTTACTATCTAATGTTCTCTCTCTCGCTTTCTCTCTCTCCATCACTTTTTGTAATTCTCTCACTTTCAGGCATTCTCATATATTTTTCACTCTCTTTCTATTTTTTGTAACTTTCTCTCACCTTTAAATATTTCTTAAATTGTTCTTTCAATTTTCTCTCTCTCTTCTCTTGCAGTCATTCTCTCACTTTCTCTTTCTCTTGCAGTCATTCTCTCTCTCGCTTTGTCTTCCAGTCATTTTCTCTCACTCGCTCTCGCGTGTGTGTTTTTAACTTTATACACTACTGTGTGAACTCCCGTCCGTCACTCTGTGGTTGTTTTATCTGCAGCATAAAGATTTATAATTATGTGTTTGACGAACAAACCGTTTAATGGGAATACATTTTTTGACCTGCAGTGAGTTTAACATTTTCATCCATTAGAACCGAAGGCATCGGTCAGAATCCGGTCAGAACCGCAGAACCACGCTAACTTCTCAGCGAGACCCAGATGAATGAGAACTGAATGAATATCAGTGGTTTGGTGCTGAGATCATCCTCAGAACTGAATTACAAACCCCCGTCGAACCCGAGAGCCCCGTCCATCAGCGGCGCTGGTTCCGTCTGGGCTCCTCAGCGAGGACTCATATGATGACAGGTCACCGGAGTGGTTCAGGAAGCACGCCGCCATCCTCCACCCGATGTTACATCCAGTCAGCAACGTGGCGATGAAGAGCAAGTCGTCCTCAGCTTCATTAGAGCAAAGAGGTTCAGCCTGAAGCCAGAGGTGCGACACGTCGCCGCCTCGTCAGCCGCAAAGTGACAACAAGAGTTAGATACCTGCGTAATTGCGCCGGCTAATGACGCTGAAAGCCGGAGGCCGTTTCCTGGCTAGTTTTAATGAGACCCCCTTTTTTTTTTTTTTAAAGACCACAAAATGCCACCAATTTAAGTTCTGACAATTTTCTCCTCTCCGACTGGAGAACCACCTGAGGAGAGGAGAAATCATCGGGCCGGCCGGCAGCGGCGACAGCTAAAGAGGAAATCAGCATGGGTCTGCCTCCGGCGAATGACCAGCGGCAGATTAAAATTCAGGAAATAATAGCTTTCTGTCAGGCGCTCGTCCTGATTTGCTCACACCAACTTTTAATTAAGATAAAAAATAGTTTCTCCTGTAATTCAGTCTGATCACAGGGACAAAAGGGGGTGGTGGAGGTGGAGGTGGAGGTGGTGAGGGGGGTTGGTGATGGTGATACCCTCCTTCGGTAAGAAAGACTTGATTTCACACCATCAGGTTCAACACAATTCACTGTGGCTCTCGTCGGGTTTCCATTCGGTTACAGCGTTTTCATTTCAGTAAGTTGTTTCCGGTGCTTCCTCTCGGAGGTCGGACTTCTTCAGGTGAATGATTGTTATATAATCAAAAGTATGATGTATTGATCAGGAAGGCAATATCAACATCTTAGCTGACGCCAGTACAACTCACCTGATCGCACAGTGTGTGTATATATATATATATATGTGTGTGTGTGTGTGTGTGTATATTTATATATGATGTGATATATATGCATTTGTGGGGAAAAAATAAATAAATAAAAACATACATATATATATATATATATATATATATATATATATATATATATATATATATATATATATATCCATCCATTATCCGGGGGCAGCAACCGAAGTAGGTAGACCCAGACCTTCCTTGCCCCAGCCACCTCCACCAGCTTGACTGGGGGAACCCCGAGGCGTTCCCAGACCAGCTGAGAGATATAATCCCATATATCTATATATCTATATCTATATCTATATCTATTTATCTATCTATATATCTATATATATATACACACACACTCACATATATATATATATATATATGTGTGCATGAAAAACATTTTATTAAATTTAAGTCAAAATTTGCATATATATATATATATGCATGTGTGTATGTGTGTGTGTATTCATTTGCTTATTTATCTATGTGTGTGTATGCATATGTGTATGTATATGTATGCCTGTATATATATTTGTGCTGATGGATATGTGTGTGTGTGTGTGTGTGTGTGTGTGTGTGTGTGCCTTTGTGTTCTTTGGCTGCAGTTCATTTTAATCTCTAATTGCATCTGATTGTTTGGAGATTGTGTCTCTCTCACTGCTCTCTTTAGGACCTTTAGATCTTCGCCGCCTTTTCAAACACAGATCATGAGCTTAGTTTGCACTAATCTGTTTGCGCTCCTTATAAACAGCAAATGAAAGCTATCTGAGAGCAATCAGGAGGAGTTACTCGCTCTAAAGGAGAACCTGCAGCCCAGGAACGAGAAAAGACTTTCCCACAAACAAACAAAAGCAGAGTCAGGGAAGCTCCGCCACGGCACGAGATGACACGTTCTACTGATGCTGCTGCTCCGGCTTAGAGGCCACAGATCACAGTGTGTGTGTGTGTGTGTGTGTGTGTGTAATTACAGAACTGAATCAGCTTGTTATCCAGCAACTAATTCCATAAATATTATTAACTATGGCGGCACGGTGGCTTAGTGGTTAGCACATTCGCCTCTCAGCTCTAGGGATTCCCGGTTCGAATCCCCATCTGGGTGGAGTTTCCATGTTCTCCCTGTGTCTGCGTGGGTTTCCTCCCACAGTCCAAAAACATGGATCAAGTCAATTGAATTCTCAAAATTGCCCCATATAGAGTGTGTTTGTGTGAGTGAGTGTGTGCCCAGCGATGGATTGGCGTCCTGTCCTGGGTCTTTCTGCCCTGCGCCCGAGATGTTCTCCCCTGGATGGGCATGGGGAACCCCACCGCGACCCTAATAGAGGATAAAGCGGGAGATAATGAATGAAAGAATTATTAACTATATTATTAACTATTCCATCTGTTCCATAAACAGAATGATATTCAGATTCACGATTGTTTTTTTTTATTTAAACTTAAACATTAATTAGAAGTCGTTTCGTTAAGCAGATGTGAACGAATAAACACTCGGATGCATGTTTTCAGATCAGGGTGCTTAAACATGATGGTCCAGCGGATAACAAGTGGGTCCTGGGTTCAATTCCCAGTGGGGAGAACACAGGTCCTGTACGTATATACAGTCTGCATGTCCTCCCTGTGCTTGAGTGGACGTTCTCCAGGGTCTCCTGACAGATGCATGTCTATAGATACATTTCAGTACTGTCCTCACGACTCGTTGCACACCCAGTTGCTAGAACAATTTACCACATGCTGATCCAACCCCCTAAATCCAATTAAATTATTATTTTAATATAATCTAATAATCCTGAAATCATCTGATTCACTTTACATGAGTTACAAAGGAATACATCCATCCATTATCTATTATTACTAGGTTCGCGGAGGGGGGTTCCCCATGCCCATCCAGAGGAGAACGTTTCGGGTGGTGGGCAAATAGACCCAGGACAGGGTGCCAATCGATCACTGGGCACACACTCACTCACACTGACACACTCTATATGGGGCAATTTGGAGAACTTAATTGACCTTGATCAATGTTTCTGGACTGTGGGAAGAAACCGGAGAACTTGGAGGAGACCCATGTGGACTTGTGGAGAACATGTGCCACCCACAAAGGAATACAATTTTCGCAAACTGATTTAGAGAGTAGGACGGCTCGGTGGCTAAGTGCTTGGCATGTTCTCCTCTCAGCACTGGGGGTCCAGGTTTGGATCCCAATCTGGGTGGAGTTTCCATATTCTCCCCGTGTCTGCATGGGCTTCCTCCGGGTTCTCCAGTTTCCTCCCACAGTCCAAAGATATGGATCAAAGTCAACTAAATTCTCCAAATTGCCCCATATAGAGTGTGTGTGAGTGAGTGTGTGTGTGTCCAGTGATAGATTGGTGCACTGTCCTGGTGTGTATCTGCCCAGCGCCCGAAACTTTCTCCCCTGGATGGACCCCCATCTCCCCCCGGGACCCTTGTAGAGGATTAAGCATAAGATAATGAATGAATGAAAGAATTAATGAATTTAGAGAGTGACCAATCAGAATGACCGCGCAGCTTGATTTAGGGTGCGTCAGTGTGCTTTTGCTATCATAACACGAAAGTCCGGTTCTGATTCCTTTATTTATTCATGGGTGTGTTTTGGGTGTAACGAGGACCGGGACTCGTTAATAAAACGACTCGTTAATTAAACGTTTGTTTCTTTCGTCTCTGATTCTGCTGAATATTTATTTGTTTCTCATTCTGTGTTTGGCAGATGGTTTAGTGAGAGGAAGCGTTTCCTGAGCCTCTTTACCTCTTTACCTCTTTACGCCGTGTGTATGTGTGTGCATGTGTGTGTGTGTGTGTGTGTGTGTGTGCTCAAGGCTATCCGCCAGAGTGATATGGTAATGCAATTTAATTCTACAATGCAGATCTGTGTGTGTGTGTGTGTGTGTGTTTATATTTTGCTATAAGGATGAAAATAGGCCTAAATGTTAGTACTGTTAGGTGTTTAGTTATTCAGCCCCACAGCCCCCCTCCACCCCGCCCCAGTGCATGATGGGGGTAGTGCAGACTTGTAGCTGGCAGGGAGGAGAGCGGGTACATGGTGAGTGTATGATATATGACATGTGCTCTGGGGGGGGGGGGGGGGGGGGGGGGGGGGGGGGGGGGGGGGGGGGGGGGGGGGGGGGGGGGGGGGGGGGGGGGGGGGGGGGGGGGGGGGGGGGGGGGGGGGGTGTGTGTGTGTGTGTGTGTGTGTGTGTGTGTGTGTGTGTGTGTGTGTGTGTGTGTGTGTGTGTGTGTGTGTGTGTGTGTGTGATTCATTCATTCCATCTTCTCTACATGAGGCTGGTTGTAATGCTGCAGTTTTATTCACTCAAGGTCGCATCACTGCTAGAAGCTAAACAGGATTTAGGCCTTGTCTAATGCACTTAACTCAAGAATTAAACATCCAGGACATTATACAATTACACACACACACACACACACACACACACACACACACACACACTAATATATTTTGCATAAACCTCCATTCATTTCATAACGATGACTATAAATAACTGTACATACAACCTCATTAACCATAACCTAACCTTAACTTAACCTTAACCCAACATAACTAGAACTACACACACAGCATACAGAGACCTGTAAACACACATACACATTTGTTTTTATGCATTGTGGGGACAGATGTTCCTATAGACTATATACACTACCACCCTAACATAACTTATCCTATATCCTAACCTAACATAACTAGAACAATATATACCTGTATACACACACACACACACACACACATTTTCATGCATTTTCATGCATTGTGGGGACTTTGCACAGATCCCTATTTATTTTCTAGAGAGTCAAGTGTAACTATTCTAGTGAAGTTCTTCTATTCTACTATCCAAGTGGAGCGCTAAACTAACCAACCCATAACATTTCTCAGAATCACATGAGGTCTCTATATGTAAGTGTATATGTGTAAGTATATATATATATATATATATATACATACATACATACATACATACACACACACATACATACACACACACACACACACACACACACACACACACACACACACACACACATATATATATATATATATATATATATATATATATATATATATATATATATATATATATATATATATATATATATATATATATATATAATACATATTATATATGGACACACACAGAGTGTTTTTAATATTAATATAAGTGAATTCATTATATTCGTGTTTCAGAGCTGGATTTGTAATTCAGATGATCAGAAGCAGCAGAGCTGAAGAAGCAGCTAAAGACAGAGGTTTATAAATAAGTGGTGTGTGTGTGTGTGTGTGTGTGTGTGTGTGTTCTCCCGGACGCCCCGAGGCTCAGCCGTGCTGAATGTGCCTTGTGTTTTGGAGAGAAGCAGGACATCAGCACACTAACGCTCCCTGACAGGAAATGTCATCAGAATTTAAATTCCTCCGCCGCTCCGTATCGAGGCCCGAGCGCCTCCTTTAACCGATATCAGCCGCCGGCCCCGACGCGCTTTTGCACCTCCACAGCCTCGGCCCTCCTCCGACAGGGACGATCCGCCGCCATCATCATCATCATCATCATTGCCGTCCTGCCACCAGCAGCCAGCTGCCAGACCTGTACGCGGCTAATTAGCTGAATTCAATTACACCCCTCGTTAATGAGGTGGGCAGGGATGCTGCCCCTTTCAAACCCCCACCCCCCCACCACCACTTACACGATCAACGTGCTCCCTCGGCTAATATTAGCGTGAGAGTGTCACGAGCGCGCGGGGACGGCCAATCAACTTGCTACTTCTAAAGGCTCAGCGTTAGCGCTCTCTGCAGAATTAACATTCGCTCGAACAGCACCGGTTAATGAGCACTAATGAGAGGCAGGTACTGACGATGAGGACCACACACACACACACACACCACCCTCCCACCCACACACGTCGACATGCCAACTATTAAAGTTTATTTAGTAACTATTAACGCATCTGCGTTTAGCGTAGCATAGCACTTCCGCTTGCCCTCTATTTTTATTATCATTTTTAAAAAAATTTGCTAGGCGGCACGGTGGCTTAGTGGTTGGCATGTTCTCCTTTCAGCACTAGGGATTCCCGGTTCGAATCCCCATCTGGGTGGAGTTTCCATGTTCTCCCCGTGTCTGTGTGGGTTTCCTCCGGGTTCTTCGGTTTCCTCCCACAGTCCAAAATCATGGATCAAGTCAATTGAATTCTCAAAAATTGCCCCATATAGAGTGTGTGTGTGTGAGTGAGTCTATCTGCCCAGCGCCCAAGATGTTCTCCCCTGGATGGACATGGGGAACCCCACCGCGACCCTAATAGAGGATAAAGCGGGAGATAATGAATAAATGAATGAATGAATTTTTTGCTAAAAATGTATTACTTAAGACGGCACACCCCATGTCGCCACCTCTGGGCGTCTGCGAGCAGTTTGCAGTAAGTCGCTAAATTTGTTGGTAAGTTTAGCCGACCCAGAGGGCCGTAGGAGTTCTAGTGCACCGTCGCTTTGAAGGTCGAGTCTGCATTGTATAGCTAGGGTAGACAGGCGCTCCCCCTAGAGTCTCAGCATGGTCGGTGCAGCTGGTTGAGGACTGGGAAGTTGGTGTAATTAAAGCCAGAGGTTCCGCTAATCATCACTGGCATTCTCCACTCGCTCCGCCCACCGACTATAACCCTCGGCAGGTGTGCTGATTATTAAATTTAATGTAATTAAATTAACTTTAATTACCGTCTGTTGTCCTCGGATATCTCCCCCAACCCAAGCTCCGGATGTCGGTGGTTTCTTTACACCCCAATTTGACCACCATGCTGTGAACAATACAGGAACTCTACTAGGGTTACGGGAGGGACGAAGGCACACACTTACTTACACAGAAACACACACATGTACACAATGCAATTCACCTTAAACCCATGTTTTTTTTTGCCCTGCGGAAGGAAACCAGAGAACCTGGAAGAAACCTACATAGAACATGGAAACTCCAATCAGATCAGGATTCGAACCTGAATCTCCAGCACTGAGAGGTGGATGTACCACGTCACCATGTCCTCATCTATCATATAAAACCCTTAAAATAAAAATAAAAACCCACTGGCAGTACAGTGGCGTAGTGTTTGGCACTCTCAGCATTGGTGATCCAGGATCTAATCCCAGTTTGGGTGGAAGTTTCATGTTCTCCCCATGTCTGCACCTCCCACAGCCCAAAAAACATGGCTTTAAGGCAAATTGGCTGCTCCAAATTGCCCCCAACTAAAATGCCCCTATAATGGATTGCTGCTCGGTGCTGGGTAAATCTGCCCAGCGCTTAAATCATTGTGCCCTGGATGGGCATGAGGAACCCCCCCCACCAACGACCCTAGTGGGGGATTAAGCAGAAGGTGATGGATGGATGTATTCACTAAATAATGCAAGTGGAGTAGAAGGTGGGTGGGCACAGTGGCTTAGTGGTTGGCATGTTCTCCTCTTGTGCTGGAGATCGAGGTTCGAATCCCCATCTGGATGGGGTTTCCATGTTTTTGCCGTGTCCACGTGGGTTTCCTCCGGGTTCCCGGTTTCCACCCACAGTCCAAAAGCATGGATAAAGGTCAATTGAGTTCTCTAAATTGCCCCATATAGAGTGTGTGTCTGACTGAGTGTGTGCTCAGTGATAGATTGGCATCCTGTCCCTGGTGTATCTGCCCAGCGCCCGAAACTTCTCCCCTGGATGAGCAGGGGGAACCCCCCCGCGACCCTAATATAGGACAAAGCGGAAAATAATGGATGGATGGAGTAGAAGGTGCAGTTGAGTTAAAGGAGATGTTTAAATGTAATCACAGCAGCTCAGGGTTCTGTTTTTAAAACATAATGCTTAAAATAAAATTCTTCAACTTACTCACCACGGATTTAATTCTGCATGTTCTCTCGGAGCTCGCGGACGTGTCCCCTCGCCGGCTCCCGGAGCTTGCAGCTTAATAATGAGATCAAACCTCTCAGCCCACGTCCACAGCAGGGATCTTTAATAAGAAGTGGGAGTCGGTTTCATCCTTTTTTTCTGTGTATGTTGAACAGAGTGATGTCAGCTTTAGCCGAGCGAAGCGCTAACAAGTTTCCCTCGTCCCTCGGACCCGCACACGGCCTTCAGAACCAAGCGGTGGAGTCGATATGAACAATAAACAGTCAAAAATCTGCAAAGTCTGTCAATATCTGCAGAGTCGGCTTTATAACGCTTACTTAAAATGTGTCCAAAGACTGTGGGGCCGCCTCTAGAGGGCCTAACCGAGACCACTCATCATAAAAATACAGAACATTAACGCCAACATGAATCGTGTTCTGAACAACGAATATATACGTCTCCCGTCGGGACGACGCTATAGTGTTCCACGGCTCAACAAGTTTAGACTGAGGCACTGTCCTTAAGTTCAATAAGGAACATCCATCCATCCATTATCTTCTGTTTTATCCTCTACTAGAGTCACTGGGGGGGGGGGTTCCCCATGCCCATCCAGGGAAGAATGTTTCGGGCACTGGGAAGATACAGCCCGCAAAGGGCACCAATCTATCACTGGGTACACACACTCACACAGACACAGTCTATATGGGGCAATTTGGAAAATTCAGTTGATCCATGTTTTTGGACTGTGGGAGGAAACCGGAGAACCCGGAGGAAACCCACGCAACACGGGGAGAACATGGAAACTCCACCCAGATGGGTCTTTAATCTCTGGTTTGTAAGCGCATTAACGTCTTTCTTAACATCAGCTTCTTTATCTCTCCCTTAAACCTATAATATGGTCGCGGTGGGGTTCCCCATGCCCATCCAGGGGAGAAAGTTTCGGGCGCTGGGCAGATACACCCAGGACAGGGAGGCAATCTATCACTGGACAAACACTCACTCACACAGACACACACTCTCTATGGGGCAATTTGGAGAACTTAATTGACTTGATCCATGTTTTTGGACTGTGGGAGGAAACCCGAGAACCCGGAGGAAACCCACACGGACACGGGGAGAACATGGAAACTCCACCCAGATGGGGATTCGAACAGAGAATCCCTAGTGCTGAGAGGAGAACATGCCAACCACTAAGCCATCATGTCACCACCAACAAATAATAACTTTTTGAGGTCTTTAATCTCTGGTTTGTAAGCGCATTAACGTCTTTCTTAACATTAGCTTCTTTATCTCTTCCATAAACCTCTATTGGGGTCGCGGGGGGGGTTCCCTATGGCCATCCAGGGGAGAACATTTTGGTCGCTGGGCAGATACACCCAGGACAGGGAGGCAATCTATCACTGGACAAACACTCACTCACAAAGACACACTTTATATGGGGCAATTTGGAGAATTCAGTTGATCCATGATTTTGAACTGTGGGAGGAAACCTGAGAACCCGTAGGAAACCCACGCAGACACGGGGAGAACATGGAAACTCCACCCAGATGGGGATTCGAACTGGGAATCCCTAGTGCTGAGAGTAGAACATGCCAACCACTAAGCCATCGCGTCACCACCAACAAATCATAGCTTTTCGAGGTCTTTACATTAGCTTTTTTATAGTGATTGTATATAATTTATATTAGTATTATAATATATACATCCATTTAATATCTTTCGCTTTATCCTCTATTAGGGTTGCATGGTGGGGGGTTTCCCCATGCCCATCCAGGGGAGAACGTTTCGGGCGCTGGGCAGATACACCCAAAACAGGATGCCAATCTATCACTGGTCACACACTTACTCACAGACACATTTTATATGGGGCAATTTGGAGAATTCAATTGACCTTAATTCATGTTTTTGGACTGTGGGAGGAAACCGGAGAACCCAGAGGAAACCCACGCGGACACGGGGAGAACAAGGAAACTCCACCCAGATGGGGATTCAAACCGGGAATCCCCAGCACTATGAGGAAAACATGCCAACCACTAAGCCACTGTGCTGCCCTATAATATATATATATTATAATATATAGGAGTTATACCATCTCCTGTGGTTTCTAGTTGTGTCTGGTAGGCTTTAGGCCTCTGGGCTACGGCGTGGCTCTAATCTAGTGCGTACGTGACCCATATCTTGCAAATGGACATAAAATCAGAACAGCGTCTCACTTTAAGTCGTAACGCGACGTGACCGTAGTGGAAGTCCTCAACCAGACGGTTTATTATCAGAAATAAACCTCACGTCCTGTAACAGGCGACGCCGGTGCTGGGTTCGAACCCAACTGCCTCATGTGCACGTCTGTGGGTCTCCATCTGCCCCCCCGCTGTCAGGAAAGATCTGCGGGAGACTCACGTTTAAACACTTCTCGGGGGCGGAAGAAGCCTATTTTACCCATAAGGCCACATTCAAAGCGCCTTATTTTCCTCCCGTTTGGAGAATCGGCGGCGTCCTGAGTGCCGTCCCGAGCGCCGCGCGGAACGCGGCCTTCTCCTTGCGTTTGCCGTTTTTTGCGTGAACGTGTGCATCGGGAATCCGAGCGTGAAGTGGAAGGAATGGGCGCGTGATGGAGGCCGCGCGGTCCGTTAGGGATGACCGCGGGTCATCCGCCTCTCCGGCCTCGTTTTCCCGTCTCAGCCATTAGTTCTGATCATGTGACGGCCCGGCTCCGCGGATTGGGCTGCTCGGCTCGTGGCCCTGACAGGACCCATGTTCACATCTCGCTCGGAACTCGGTCCTAATGAGGGATCTGCGCTCTGACAAGTGTTGCAAAATGAACGCTCCCGGCTACACGGAGTCTGAACGGGAGACAGCGGTGTGTTCGCGCTCCACTGAGCATCGGGATAAGTGTGAGCTCCGCTGACCTTCCGCCGAGTCATTACAGACTCACTGTGGCGTACGCCGGGGCTCGGTGTGCCAACCCGGCTCGTCTTCTGCCTCTGTGAACTCACCAGGACGTCACTCAGCGTGGAGGTGCAGCCGCTGGATAGCCACCAAATTCTGATTTAATAAAAATGCCTTTCCAAAATCCTGCAGGACTGCAGAATAAATTCCACAGGTAGAGGGCGCTGACTGGTTTGCCACAAGGGATCCCATCCGTCCATCCATTATCTTCTGCTTTATCCTCTATTAGGGTCGTGGGGGGGGGGGGGGTTCCCCATGCCCATCCATGTTTCGGGCGCTGGTCAGATACACCCAGGACAGGACGTCAATCCATCACTAAGCACACACTCAGTCACAAATACATACTCTATATGGGGCAATTTGGAGAATTCAATTGACCTTGAGCGATGTTTTTGGACTGTGGGAGGAAACCAGAGAACTCGGAGGAAACCCGGGGAGACCATGGGAACTCCACCCAGATTGGGATTTGAACCGGGAATGCCTAGCGCTGAGGGAAGAACATGCTTAACCACTAAGCCACCGTGCCGCCACAAGGTACCAACCCTAAAATGATTCCGGCCCACGTCCTGCATTTTCATCCGGCCCACTTGCTACATGGACGGCTCCTGGTTGCAGGAGACCAGATCAGGCACGAATGAACATTACGCCCGTCTCACCTACACACCACAAACGTTCTGCCAGTCTCACCTACACGCCACGAATGTTCCGCCAGTCTCACCTAAACGTGTCTCACCCACACGGCATGAAAGTTCCGCCAGTCTCACCTTCACGCCACGAACGTTCTGCCAGTCTTACCTAAACGTGTCTCACCTACACGGCACGAACATTACGCCCGTCTCGCCTACACGCCACGAACGTTCTGCCAGTCTCACCTACATGCCACGAAAGTTGCGCCAGTCTCACCTAAACGTGTCCCACCTACACGGCACGAACATTCCGCCCGTCTCACCTACACGGCACGAACGTTCCACCTGTCTCACCTAAACGTGTCTCACCTACACGGCACGAACATTCCGCCCGTCTCACCTACACGGTACGAACGTTCCACCTGTCTCACCTACACGGTACGAAGGT
>JAFMOD010000303.1:176851-195872 GCA_019802435.1 Corydoras maculifer | reverse complement strand
CACTCTCTCTTTAACTCTCTCACACACCTGCACTCTCTCTCTTTATCTCTCACTCTCACAGTTTTTATCCTTTTCTCTCTCTCTCTTTCTCTTAATTGTTTTGAAACTTTTTTCTCGTACGCCCTCTCACTCACACTCGCTCTTTCTCTCACACACAATGTCACTCTGTCTTCTTGTTCTGTGTGTGTATCTGAGTGTATGTCTGTATCTGAGTGTGTGTGTGTGTGTGTGAGAGTGTGTGTTTGAGTGTGAGTGTCTGTGTCTGTGTGTGTGAATGTTATGTGTGTGTATGTCTGCGTCTGAGAGTGTGTGTGTGCGTGCGCGAGTGAATATTTGAATGTGAGGGTGTGTGTTTGAGTGTGAGTGTGTATGTCTGTGTATGAGTGTGTAGGAGTGTGTATGTGTGTGTGTATGAGTATGTGTGTGTCTGTGTATGTGTGTGTATGCTGGTTGCAATGGGAGCAATTTTCTGACCTTCAGTTGTACAGTGATGCAGTTAATCTTGGGGAGTTGTGTGTGTGTGTGTGTGTGTGTGTGTGTGTGTGTGTGTGTGTGTGTGTGTGTGTGTGTGTGTGTGTGTGTGTATGTGTGTGTGTTCAGGGACCTGCGTGTCCGGCAAAATAAAAAAATGAATTCCCAGATGTGTCCCTGTACTGCACTAGCTCGCTCAACTTTACTCTCTCTCCTCTGAGACCCGCTGCTTTGCTCGCTCGCTCTCTCTCTCTCTCTCTCTCTCTCTGTCTGGGTTAGTCTCACCTCACTCTCACTCTGTCTCACCTTATTCCTGCCCTGTCTCACCTCACTCTTCCTTACTCTTACCCTGTCTCACCTCACTCTCACTCTTCCTTACTCTTACCCTGTCTCACCTCACTTTTCCTTACTCTTACCCTGTCTCACCTCACTCTTCCTTACTCTTACCCTGTCTCACCTCACTCACTCTTCCTTACTCTTACCCTGTCTCACCTCACTCTGTCTCACCTCACTTTCACATCTCACTCTCACTCTGTCTCACCTCACTCTTTCTTACCCTTACCCCGTCTCATCTTACTCTCACTCTGTCTCACTCTCACTCAGTCCCCTCAAAATATCCACTGTTTACATCATGGTGTGTTGTTCGTATGAGTCAAATAAGCATTTGATTCACTTTGCTCAAATGTCCTGTGTTCAGTTTGTTACAGTATGAAAAGCACTGAATATCATACCAGAGCATTAACAGAGAGGAGAACCAACGTCTCAATGGCTGCAGGTGCGAGACCGGCGGGATGTGTACTTTAAAGCTTTTTTTATTCATATTTTATTTTATTCATATTTTATTTTATTACAGAGTTTAAACTAAAGTAAAGAACACGGAGGTGTAATCAGTGGTAATCAGAGGTGTGCTGCTGTCGCGTCCGGATCCCTGCCTCTCCTCCCAACACACCACTGATGGGGGGCTGGAGGAAGGGCAGGGGGGGGGGTTCCACTTCATACAATCGCTAATTGAAATCAGTATCTTTTATTTGGTTAATTAAGAACAAGCTGTCCTGTCGCGCGAGCTTGTGTCTGAGTGCTCTGTGTGTGTGTGTGTGTTAATTTGGGGAATGAAAGCAGCTCTAATTAGCGTCACAGTGGGACTGTTATTTTTCCGAACCGACACCGAGCGCAAACAAGTGCATGCGCTCACACGTGGCACGCGGCGCGCCGATGAGCGGCGGCGGCCCACAGAGTTCGGGAGACGCGCCCCTGTTTCAGGGGGTTGCATCACGGCGGCTTTTCTAACGAGCGAAAATGTCACTGTGCCAACAAACAACAAATGACTGGAAACCGAAGGGGGGGGGATTAGGACGGCGTGCGACGTGGCGGAGGAGCGGCGGGTTGATGATGGTCGCCTGCCACGAGTTTAATGAGGAGTTTGTTTTCGCAGATCGCGGTGCCACGTTTAATTCGTCTGCGGCGTGACGAGGCCTTCGTTTCCTCTGACCTTACCCCCCCCCCCCACATGCAACCCCACACCCTCCACACACACCCCACACACACACCCCCGTGCTCGTGATGAATCGGATGACTCCGGTGGAGTGCTTTGATTTATCAGCTCGACCTTTAATATGCAAAGAACAGGATCTCCTTCTGCGAGCGTAATGTGACGGCTGGAGGAATGAAGCAGGCCACGTCTGATCGAGCGCTCCGCCCGAATTCTGCTGCGTCGGATCCTTCGCGGCGTTGCCTTTATTAATCATACAACAGAATTAAGGCATTAAACAAACCGGCTCAGTATATACAGTGTAATTCCATTAATGACGCCGTCATCCCACTCATTACATAATGACATTCATATCATATTATGACATCATCATATCATCATCTCAATTAAATAATTTATCGAATTTTAATTACAGTCATCAGTGTACACAATAGACATCATACTCATTGAGACGTCATCAGATTGTCATGACATCACCATTACATCGTCACACTCATGACTTCATTACGCTACATTATTACATGCATGACATCATAATAATATTAACAGCTTTTTTACATCAATTGATCATAGCACAATTACAGTCATCAATTACACAATTATACATTACCTCATCCCACTAACTACATAATGACATCGACACGCTCATCGCATAATGACATCGTCACGCTCATCGCATAATGACATCGTCAGGCTCATCGTATAATGACATCATCACGCTCATTGTATATGACATCACCACGCTCATTGTATAATGACATCACCACGCTCATTGTATATGACATCACCACGCTCATTGTATAATGACATCACCACGCTCATTGCGTAATGACATCACACTTATTGCATAATGACATCACGCTCATCGCATAATGACATCACACTCATCACATAATGACATCACACTCATCGCATAATGACATCACACTCATCATATAATGACATCATCATACTCATCACATAATGACAGCATCATACTCATCGCATAATGACATCATACTCATCACATAATGACAGCATCATACTCATCGCATAATGACATCATACTCATCGCATAATGACATCATCATACTCATCGCATAATGACATCACACTCATCGCATAATGACATCATCACACTCCTGACATCATCATATCATTAACAGCTCATTTCATACATCATGATAATTAATCTTCTTACTCATTACATCACAGTGGCAGGAGTGTAGAGGAAAAGACTCTGTTGGGGTAGGTGAGGTGGTAATTGGGGGTAATTAAACCACCTTCCTCAGGGGTGCTCAGTCGATGTCCAAGCTCACAGTATAGTGCTGATGTCAACAGGACCGTGGTTGTTAGTGTGCAGGTAAAGCTCAGGTTTATCCGCTCACGTCATCACCCCGACACTCACCTGCCCCTGGGATACCCCCCACCCCCCACCCCCAAATCAAACAGAGTCCTCTCCCCTGTATCACAACAAAGAGCTGCTTCCTGTCAGCGAGTGCGGATGCCTCTCTTCTGAGAGCTCGTTACGCCGGGCGCCTCCACCGCGCCTCCACCGCAACTCCACTGCGCCTCCACCCCTGGCCGAGCTTCATCCGTCAAACCGGCTTTTTCTCCATCACCGTAATGACGGCGCTCCGGTCTTCCTCAGGGGCGAGACTGCCCCCTGACACGCACAGACACAAACACTGTTCCCGTGAAAGTCATGTGACTCCGGGACCAGGATGCTCGAGGAGGATTATCTCGCTTCAGTTGGAAAGTCAGGTGACCGGGACGCGAGGACACAGCGCAATCGAACCTCGCCCTATTATGGACGCCCTAAATCGCCTACTAACTGGGACGCCATATCCCAAACGGCAAGCCGTCCCTACGTTCCGCTGATCCCCTGTTGCATTATGGGATGGCGGTGAGACCACAGGTTAATGAAAATGACAGAAGCAATCTTCGTCGTCCTCGTCTTTACTCTCCAGCGTGAAATGAAGATCCCAGGTTCTCTGATTTGCATCCGCAGATCGAATCACAACATCAGACGTCCGTCACGCGGCGACCTGCCGCTGGAACGCTACGCGCATCGATCACCTGAATACCAACCGCTGCTCGTCATCCTCACAGAGTCAGGACGATGGTTCCCATATGGACAGAAAAGAAGAACAGGTACTAAACTGTGGGAACTAGTTTTAGGGTGAAGCAGGAGACAATTAACGGGGGGGCACGCCCATCCAGGGGAGAAGGTTTCGGGCTCTGGGCAGATACACCCAGGACAGGACGCCAATCTATCACTGGACACACACTCACTCACACAGACACACTCTATATGGGGCAATTTGGAGAATTCAATTGACCTTGATCCATGTTTTTGGACTGTGGGAGAAAACCGGAGAACCCGGAGGAAACCCACACGGACACGGGGAGAACTTGGAAACTCCACTCAGACTGGGATTCAAACTGGGAATCCCCAGCACTGAGAGGAGAACATGCTAAACCACTAAGCCACAGTGCCGCCCTATGTAGTATTCAGTAGGGAACTTCCTTACTGTGTACTGGGAGTGTAACTGGTGTGAACCCTATCCCATCACTTTGTACTGTTAGTGTAACTGGTGTGAACCCTATCCCATCACTTTGTACTGTTAGTGTAACTGGTGTGAATCCTATCCCATCACTGTGTACTGTTAGTGTAACTGGTGTGAAGCCTATCCCATCACTGTGTACTGTTAGTGTAACTGGTGTGAAGCCTATCCCATCACTGTGTACTGTTAGTGTAACTGGTGTGAAGCCTATCCCATCACTGTGCACTGGGAGCGTAATGGTGTGAACCCTATCCCATCACTGTGTACTCTTAGTGTAAATGGTGTGAAGCCTATCCCATCACTGTGTAGTGGGAGTGTAACTGGTGTGAACCCTATCCCATCACTTTGTACTGTTAGTGTAACTGTTGTGAATCCTATCCCATCACTGTGCACTGTTAGTGTAACTGGTGGGAATCTTATCCCATCACTGTGCACTGTTAGTGTAACTGGTGTGAAGCCTATCCCATCACTTTGTACTGTTAGTGTAACTGGTGTGAAGCCTATCCCATCACTTTGTACTGTTAGTGTAACTGGTGTGAATTCTATCCCATCACTGTGTACTGTTAGTGTAACTGGTGTGAAGCCTATCCCATCACTGTGCACTGGGAGCATAACTGGTAAAGTCGTCTTCGTGTCTCTCGCTGGGCGGATGTTCTAAAGGCCAGGAGAGAACATCACATCATTCGATTCACAGTCAGCTGAGCAGAAATAAAACCTTCAGCAGCTCTGTTGTTTATTCGGAAACCTCTGCGCGCCCCCCCAACCCCACACACGTTCACTGCAGATGTGCGCAGATCGGCACAAACTGCGCTCTGCACTGTGATAGATTTTCACAAACAGCCTTCCTGGAGTTCGGTTAAGCATTGTTTGGGCAGATGTCAGAAAACATCACTTCAGCCCAAAGTTCACCTCTGCGGGCTGTGGGAGGCCGACGGGGGGCCGCACCGCTTTAATGGGCAATGGGATGCGGTGCCCATCATCACCCACGTTCACCCACAATCAAACCAAGGGGCAATGTTCATCCTATTGTGCTCCTCATCCTCCCAATGATCTCATCCTGCAAACCCAGTGCAGGGCCTGTATTGGGATGCATGTGTGTGTGTGTGTGTGTGTGGGTGTGGGTGTGGGTGTGAAGACGAGGTGATGGGATGCTGGCTCAGTATACACTTTCTTTACCTATTTATATACTGTATACTGTATATCTCCCCATCCAGGGGAGAACATTTCGGGCGCTGGGTAGATACACCCAGGACAGGACGCCAATCTATCACTGGACACACACACACACTCACACACACACACTCTATATGGGGCAATTTGGAGAACTCAATTAAACTTGATCCACATTTTTGGACTGTGGGAGGAAACCGGAGAACCCGAAGGAAACTCATGCAGACACAGAGAGAACATGGAAACTCCACCCAAAATGGGATTTGAACCGGGAATTCCCAGCGCTGAGAGGAGAACATGCCAACCACTAAGCCACCGTGCCACTCAATGAACTTCTATAGTTTTTAATTGTTAAATACGGGTCACATGATCATCACACAATCTGTACATGGCTGTCCTACACTGTCAATGCCGCCCGGCCACCCAAGGTGGATCAGTCCCCCACTGAGCCTCGGTCCTCACAAGGTTTCTTCCTTAGGATAACAACACAACCGTGAGTTTTGTCTTGCCACTGTCTCTTCGGCTTGCATTTTGGGGGTTTAAAGGTTTATAACACTGTAAAGCTGCACTGTAAAGCTGCCTTTACCTATTTATTTAGTGTAGGGGTGCATGCTCTCTGAGATATGGGTCATGTGCTCAGTCACTCTGTAATTAAGCTCTATAATGCAGCTCTGTCTTGCTTCATATTGTGGCTCTGTGATGAAGCTCTGGGATGCAGCTTTGTAATGATGCTCCAGGATGTTGCACCCTCTTTGCCTTATTTTTTGTAGTGTAGTGGTGCATGCTCTCTCAGAAAGAGCTCAGCTGCTCACGCTATGTGCAGGGGGGGGGGGGGGGGGGGGGGGGGGGGGGGGGGGGGGGGGGGGGGGGGGGGGGGGGGGGGGGGGGGGGGGGGGGGGGGGGGGGGGGGGGGGGGGGGGGGGGGGGGGGGGGGGGGGGGGGGGGGTTCCCCATCCAGGGGAGAATGTTTCAGGTGCTGGGCAGATACACCCAGGACAGGGTGGCAATCTATCACTGGGCTCACACTTACTCACACAGACACACTCTATATGGGGCAACTTGGAGAATTCAGTTTACCTTAATTCATGTTTTTGGACTGTGGGAGGAAACCGGAGAACCCGGAGGAAACCCACATGGACACATGGAAGAACATGGAAACTCCACCCAGAGTGGGATTCGAACCGGGAATCCCTAGCGCTGAGAGGAGAACATGCCAACCACTAAGCCACCGGATATGAGCTATTTCATTTAACAATCATTTAATTATCTTGATTTATTCCCCGTGCAGTCGAGTGCAGCCCACATTTCCCAGCATGCCGCACCCCATGACACGATGTTAGCGGTTTCTGTAACACGACCGGCCGGAGGGCGCCGCCGCCGGTGCAACGCTGAGCTGTAACCCGATCGCGGAGTCGGTGGCCACGAAACCCGTCCCGCCGTTGAATCATTAACGGCGTGGTCCTCAAACCATCTCGCTGCCGTTCCGAACTGCGCATCAAATATTAAACTCCCAGCTGCGGGAAACGAAATAAATAAATAAAACCCCAAAAATAAAAAAAAACGGGAAGAAGTATGTAAATCAACAAACACAGATTAGAAAATAAATGAGAACAGCGAGGGACGTACAATGAGGAGGAAAGTGCTGTGGGATATCTGCGGCCTAATTATTAATGAGCCATATATAATTCAGCCAGACTTCCGAAGGCGGTAACTATTTATCTGAGCGAGCGGGCCCTCGGCCTCCGTCGCCTCCGACGCCGGTGCCTCGTGGCCCGGGTCCTGGGTTCTGTTAAGCAGCCGTCAGCTGGGATCTGCGGGCGGGTGTTCTGCTGCTCATGACTGTGTAAATGTCAATAATCTCAAAAGATGCTTTTACGCTTGGGTCGCGCTCCGATTCGAAATCATTACACACTTTAAACGTATCGACGGCTTCCAGGAGGGACGTTAACGCATCGGAAAGCTCCCCCGTTTGCAGGTCGTTAGTTTTTGTGCATCTTAAATTGACTCGTCGGGACACTTTTGCACGATTCAGCAGGCACGTCATAACGGCAGAGCGAGGCTCAGCGGTGACTGATGCGGTGGCGCCCTACATCTGACTCCCCGCCGCCGCCCCAGAGGACACACGCACTCAGCCTTACTGCCTTTTATTGCAGCATGTATTTACAACAAATTAAATTCAATAAATTTAATTACATTTTTAAAAATACTTGGTGGTTTAGTGGTTGGCATGTTCTCCTCTCAGCGCTGGAGTTTCCATGTTCTCCCCGTGTCCGCGTGGGGTTCCTCCGGGTTCTCCGGTTTCCTTCCACAGTCCAAAAACATGGATCAAGGTCAATTGAATTCTCCAAATTGCCCCATATAGAGTGTTTCTGTGTGAGTGAGTGTGTGCCCAGTGATAGATTGGTGTCCTGTCCTGGGTGTATCTGCCCAGCGCCCGAAACATTCTCTCCTGGACGGGCATGGGGACACCCCCCCCCCGCAATGTGGTTTAGCATGTTCTCCTCTCAGTGCTGGGGATTCCAGGTTCGAATCCCAATCTGGGTGGAGTTTGCATGTTCTCCCCGTGTCCGTGTGGGTTTCCTCCGGGTTCTCTGGTTTCCTCCCACAGTCCAAAATCATGGATCAGGGTCAACTAAATTCTCCAAATTGCCCCATATAGTGTGTCTGTGTGAGTGAGTGTGTGTCCAGCATTAGATTGATACACTGTCCTGGGTGTATCTGCCCAACATCTGTGATGTTGCTCCATATATCTTGGCCTTATAATGCAGCTTTATAATGTAGTGTTGTGGTGTTGCTACATACACTGTGGCCTTATAATGCAGCTCTATGTTGTGTGGTTTTGTAATGTAGCTCTATTATGTAACTCTATAATAGCGTGTATTGAACGCTCTGGGATGCTGCTCTATGTTGTGTGGTTTTGTAATGTAGCTCTATAATGTAACTCTATAATAGCGTGTATTGATCGCTCTGGGATGCTGCTCTATGTTGTGTGGTTTTGTAATGTAGCTCTATGATGTAACTCTATAATAGCATGTAATGAACGCTCTGGGATGCTGCTTTATATTTCATACTTAACTCTGCTTCTCACTGCGGCTCTATATTGCACCTCTGTTATGCTGCTCTGTATCATACTTTTGAAAAAAAAGATCTTGAAAAGTAAAGTTAAGAAACGTCCAGCACTAGAAGCTTTTGAGCATCATGTCATGGCTTACTGCTCACATCAGAGGGCTGTGTTTAGGGGTAAAAGAGCTGAGCTCTGTAACTAGAGGGTAGACTTTGTAAACCCCCCTCCCCCTTCTATCCTCACCCACCCCACCCCACCCACACCTGCTCCCTGGCTGGGAGAGCTGTGGCTGTTAACACTATAGAAGCATGAAGATTCGGGAAGCAGCAGATTCTGCAGGTACCCTGTGGGTGTCTTTTAAATGAATCATCCTGCTGCTGCGTCTCACGTGACGATCCGAAACATTAACAAGACCTTTGAGAACTGGGGGGGTGATGGGGGTGGGGGGACCAGCCAGGTTTGCGGGACATACTGGGATGATTTATTGAGCTGATATAAATGATTTTGGCCCGAGTGTTTTGAGTGTCGGGGTGAAAACGATGAGGGGACGGGTTGGCATGCCACAATGTGGACATCCATATTCATGAGACGGATAAGACATGATGGTCACAGTGGCATATGACAGTAAGACTATTCGTCCCATTCGTCCCATGTGCATCGGCACTGGCGGTACTCATGACTCAGTCACCTGTCCTCCCTCTCCTCCTTTCAGCGGGAAGGGCGTGCAGTAAGAGGCTAACCCCCTGCTGGCCATTGGCCCGTCCGTGATGTTCGTGGAGAACAAGGGCTCCCCCTAATGTCTCAGCACAGTCAGTGCATCAGTGCCAGAAACAGATTGCTCAGTCATCTTTAGCTTTTTTTGTATATTTTTTATTAATTTTATGTGCCACCTGAGGTATGACATGGTTTTGGATGTAAGAAGCTTGTGTGGTTGGCCACGCCCACTTTTCACAGTTCTCATTGTTTCAGAGGTATATGAGTCAGAAATGCTGTGGTTGGCCACGCCCACTTTTCCCAGTTCTCATTGTTTTAAAGGTATATGAGTAAGATCTTGTGTGGTTGGCCACAACTACTTTTCCCAGTTTTCATTGTTTTAAAGGTATACCAGTTGGAGCTTGTGTGGTTGGCCACGCCCACTTTCCCCAGTTTTCATTGTTTTAAAGGGATGAGTTGGATCTGCTGTTGTTGGCCATACCCACTTTTCCCAGATCTCAATGTTTTAAAGGTATATGAGTAAGATCTTGTGTGGCTGGCCACGCCCATTTTTCCCAGTTCTCATTGTATAAAGGTATATGAGTAAGATCTTGTGTGGTTGGCCACGTCCACTTTGCACAGTTCTCATTGTTTCAGAGGTATATGAGTCAGATCTGCTGTGGTTGGCCACGCCCATGTTTCCCAGTTCTCATTGTTTTAAAGGTATATGAGTAAGATCTTGTGTGTTTGGCCACGCCTACATTTCCCAGTTTTCATTGTTTTAAAGGTATACCAGTTGGAGCTTGTGTCGTTGGCCACGCCCACTTTTCCCAGTTCTCATTGTTTTAAAGGTATGAGTCGACTCTTGTGTGGTTGGCCACGCCCACTTTTCCCAGTTCTCATTGTTTTAAAGATATATGAGTCGGCTCTTGTGTGGTTGGCCACGTCCACTTTTCCCAGTTCTCATTGTTTACGAAGTATATGAGTCGGATCTGGTGTGGTTGGCCATGCCCACTTTTCCCAGTTCTCATTGTTTTAAAGGTATATGAGTCGGATCTTTTGTGTCTGGCCACGCCCACTTTTCCCAGTTCTCATTGATTTAAAGGTATATGAGTCGGATCGTTTGTGTCTGGCCACGTCCACTTTTTCCCAGTTCTCATTGTCTTAGTGGTATATGAGTTGGCACTCGTCCCTCTGTCCTGGATCAGTCTCCGGTGCTGATTGTGGACCGTTTTACATCCATTACACAAAGTGTCGTCTTTCTAACAACGCTCCTGAAATAGCTAACGGAACCTCTTCATCATTCTTAACAAGCAGAAAGCGTCCCGCTGCTCGTCTCAGAGCGCCGGAGCCAATCCACAGAGCGGCCGCATCCCAGCGATGCACTAACGAAGCCAGAATTATGATTGCACACTCGCTAACAGGCAAAGTCACCGTCAGGGTTCCCTCGCCGTGCATTAGGAAATCGAGGTCTAAGTGCTTTCTGGGTAATACGCTTCTTTCCCTTAATACCAGCCTCAGCATCGGAGGATGGAGTCGCTCCGCAGTGACACACTGCTCAATTCTGCTGAATTTATTCATTTATTACAGATGAGGCTTCAGCAACGGACCTCCTAGAGCACAGCGGTGAGAAAGCTCAGCTACAGAGAAGACAAGTTCACCTACTGAACCATTACACTCCCACCACAGGTCCACCACAGGTCCACCACAGGTCCAAAACACGTCTAATACAGGTCCAATACAGCTTCAATACAGGTCCAAAACAGTTCCAATACAGGTCCAAATCAGGTCCAATACAGCTCCAATACAGCTCCAATACAGCTTCAATACAGGTCCAAAACACGTCCAATACAGGTCCAAATCAGGTCCAAATCAAGTCCAAAACAGGTCCAAATCAGGTCCAAAACATGTCCACCAGAGGTCCAAAACAGGTCCACCACAGGTCCAAAACATGTCCAAAACACATTCAAAACAGGTCAACTACAGGTCCAAAACACATTCAAAACAGGTCCACTAGAGGTCCAAAACGCATTCAATACAGGTCCAAAACAGGTCCAAAAAGAGGTCTAATACAGGTCCAGTACAGGTCAAACACAGGTCCAATGCAGGTCCAATATGGGTCCAATACAGGTCTAATACAGGTCCAAAACAGATCCAATACAGGTCTAATACAGGTCAAAAAGAGGTCCAAAACAGGTCAAAAACAGGTCCAAAACACGTCCAATACAGGTCCAATACTGTTCAAAAACAGGTCCAATACAGGTTAAACACAGGTCCAATACAGGTCAAAAACACGTCCAATACAGGTCCAATACTGTTCAAAAACAGGTCCAATACTGTTCAAAAACAGGTCCAATACACGTCCAAAACACGTCCAATACTGTTCAAAAACAGGTCCAATACCGATCCAGTACAGTTTCAAAACAGGTCAAAAACAGGTCCAATACATGTCCATTACAGGTCCAATACAATTCCAAAACAAATAAGAGTTGAGAACAGGTTTGAATCACAACAACACCGTTTAGGTTAGAACAGCACAGCTCTCAGTACAAACAGAGAACCAATAGCACAAAAATCAATAGCTACCAAATCTGAGCGTGAACAACAGAAATCTGATGACGAGAAGCAGAAGTCTGAGTACCGATGTTAAGTTTGAATGCATAATGAGGTGGAGCAGGTCGGATCTCTGGTGTCTTTTTCTGCATTGAAAGCATGAGCTCTTGACTTTTGCGCTAATAAAAGTCCATATAAATGTTAATGTGATTCTGCGGCGGAGCGGCTGTGTGTTTAATGAAGTACGGAGTGTTGGTTTAACCTCGCGTCAGCCCGCGTTGGGCGGCGTACCTGTGATAGACATGTGATCAGACGCCGGGCGGCATGGCTAATTAAGCGTGGCGTAAACCGGAATGAGGTCTGTGCGTGTAACCCCTGCTCTGGGAGTAGCGGCGGCATGCGCGCGTGATTAACACGCACGCGAGGACAATTAGCCTAACTCATCAGGACACGTTCGTTATGTAAAGCGGGCGCAGGTCCGTGTCGTACCTGCTCAGGGTGAGAGAGAATTCCCTCGCCCCAAAGTCAGCGAGTGAGCAACAGAGCGCCGGCCTCCGGGTAATAATTAAACCTGCTGCACACGTTACCGTCACCCGCGGCAACCGCGGCCCACGGGAGGAAAGAACGTAACCTCACACACACACACACTCACATATACACACACTCAAACACAAACTCTCACACACACACAGACTCACACACACACACACTCTCACACAAACACACATATACACACACTCACACACACACACACACTAACACACATATACTCACACTCACATTTATACACTCACTTACATATATACACTCACTCACACACACTCTCATACACTCACACACATACACACACTCACTCACACACACGCATATATACACACACACATATATACACACACACACACAAACTCAGACACTCATATACACTCACACACACACACATATATACACTCACACACACACACACAGCTGATGGACTGAAGGTAGAAGCTCAAAGGCGATGAAGAAGATGAAGAAGGTGATGAAGAAGATGAAGAAGGTGATGAAGAAGATGAAGAAGGTGATGAAGAAGATGAAGATGATAACCCTCAAGCTCAATTGAATTCTGCAAATTGCCCCATATAGAGTGTGTGTGTGTGTGAGTGAGTGTGTGTCCAGTGATAAATTGGTGTCCTGTCCTGGGTGTAACTGCCCAGCACCTGACACTTTCTACCCTGGATGGGCATGGACCTCCCCCCCCCCGTGACCCTAATAGAGGATAAAGCAGAAGATAATAGATGGATGGATGGTGCATGTTGTTCTGTGTGAGGTGTACGTCTCCCGTCATTATGACAGACAGACAGACAGACAGACAGACGGACGGGCGGACAGACACGCCCCGATTTCCACGACGCGCTCACTAAACTGGGGCCCGCTCTCATTTGGAACACATGGCTAAACTTTCTGAGCGTGAACAGCACGTTGTGGTTTCTCAGGAATAAATGATAAGCACGGTTATTAGACGCGTCTCTGAAAGACGTCTCCCGAAGCCGATATTAAAATTGGATCGGGATACGGCGCGGGTTCCGTGTCTGGTGGCAGTGCACCGTGCGGCATCCGCTCAGCCCTTAAACCCACGGAGAGGCTTTCTCTTTTTTAAGCTCTGATGTTTAGTGAGACCCACAGCCATGTAAACTCTTTAAAGTATGACTCCACCGCAGAATATCGTGCCCCGGAGGAAGTGCTGATTAAAAATAGAAGGCACCTGCTTTGGGAGACGGAGAGAGAGGGGGACAAATGTAGATGTTTAGTTCCGTAAATGGATTCGGACCGATTTTCCCGCGCTGCCTCTCTGCGACTGCTAATGGATTTATATTTATTTCATAATGAAATAGAAATCTGCTTAAATCCCTCATCACTTATTTACCGTAATCATGTCGTCTGAAGCATTCAGCCACAAATAGTCTCCCAGCCGCAGCATCCTGCTTGTGTGCTGAAAACAGAGCCGCCGCCGAACCGTTCCATCCTCATGCGAGGATCGGGTCCAGTCTCACAGTCGATGTTCCGATTTGTCCTGCAGTTCCCCGGCATGGAGGTCTGGGTCTTTGGGTTTAAAGTCATCAGTGATGTCATTATCGGTTTACACACCGACGTGACATCACTCACTTTCATTCATTCATTATCTTCCGCTTTATCCTATATTAGGGTCGCGGGGGGTCCAGGGGAGAACGTTTCGGGTGCTGGGCAGATACACCCAGGACAGGACGCCAATCTATCGCTGGGCACACACTCACTCATTCACACACACACACACTCTATATGGGGCAATTTGAAGAATCCAATTGACTTGATCCATGTTTTTGGACTGTGGAAGGAAACCGGAGAACCCGGAGGAAACCCACGCAGACACAGGGAGAACATGGAAACTCCTACCAGATGGGGATTCGAACCGGGAATCCCAAGCACTAAGAAGCGAACGTGCCAACCACTAAGCCATCACTCACTCTAAAGATGAATTCAATTAGAGTTTATATTTGAGTATTTTAATTAGAACGATGAGAGAGACACTGGGACGTAGGATGAAAGAGATGCAAAATGGCTGAAAAATAGTCACCATGGGTGAAGGGAGGTCATAAAACATGTGGAGGGATGTGGGGATGGATGAGAGAGATGAAGGGATGTGGGATGGATAAAAGAGGTAGGGTGATGCCAAATGGCTGAAAAATAGACAAGATGGATAAAGGGGGCTTGATAAAAAAAAGGTGGAGTGATGTGGGATGGATGGGAGAGATGGGGGAATGTGAGACAACTAAAACAGATGGAGGGAAGTGAGATGGATGAGAGAGATGAGAGTGATCTGAGATGGATATGAAGAGATGTAAGCTATAAAAAAGCTATAAAAACAGGTGGAGAGGTGTGGGACTGATGAGAGCGATGGAGGAATAAAGTAGGTGGAGGGATGTGGGATGGATAGGGATGGGGGATGGAGAGATAGATCGTGAGATAGAGAGATAGTGAGATAAAACAGGTGGATGTTGTGAGGTGGATGAAAGAGATGGAGTGATATGAAATCAATATAAGAGATGAATAAAATGGATGGAGGGATGTAAGCTGTATAAAGTAGGTGGAGGGATGTGGGGTGGATGAGAGAGATAGTGGGGTGTAGGATGAAAGCGAGATGGAGGAATGTGGGATGAGTAAGACAGATGGAGAGATGAAAGATGGATGAGAGCGCGCGGAAGATGAAATAGACGATGAGATGTAGGATGGATGAGAGAGGTAGAGGGATGCAAAATGGCTGAAAAGTAGGCAAGATGGATGGAGGGAGCGTCATGAAACAGGTGGAAGGATGTGGGATGGATGAGAGAGGTAGGGTGATGCAAAATAGCTAAAAATAGACAAGATGGATGAAGGGAGCTCAATAAAACAGGTGGATGGTTGTGAGGTGGATGAAAGAGATCTGAAATAAATATAAGAGATGAATAAGATGGATGGAGGGATGTAAGCTGTATAAAAGAGTTGGAGCGGTGTGGGACTGATGAGGGAGATGGAGGATTGTGGGATAAATAAGAGAGATGGAGTGACGAAATAGAAAGAGGGCTGTAGGCTGGAGGGAGCTTCACAAAACAGGTGGAGGGATGTAAGCTGTATAAAAGAGATGGAGGGATATGAGGTGGATGATTAAGAGAGATGGAGGGATGTAGAATGGATGAGAGATGGAGAGATGAAATACTGTAGATGGAGGGATGTAAGCTGTATAAAGGAGGTGGAGTGGTGTGGAACTGATGAGAGAGATGGAGAATTGTGGGATAAATAAGAAAGATGGAGGGATGAAATTGATGGAGAGCTGTAGGATGGATGACAGTGGTAGAGGGATGCCAAATGGCTGAAAAATAGACAAGATAGATGGAGGGAGCTCGATAAAACAGGTGGAGGGATGTGGGATGAACATTCATTCATGAGAGAGACATTCATTCATTCATTATCTCCCGCTTTATCCTCTATTAGGGTCGCGGTGGGGTTCTCCGTGCCCATCCAGGGGAGAACGTTTCGGGCGCTGGGCAGATACACACAGGACAGGGCGCCAATCCATCGCTGGGCACACACTCACTCACACACACACTCTATATGGGGCAATTTGGAGCACTTAATTGACTTGATCCATGTTTTTGAACTGTGGAAGGAAACCGGAGAATGGGAGAACACTGGGAGAACACTGGGAGAACATGGAAACTCCACCCAGATGGGGATTCGAACCGGGAATCCCTAGCGCTGAGAGGCGAACGTGCTAACCACTAAGCCACTGTGCCGCCCCATGACAGAGACAAATTAGACTAATTAGAATTAGAATTAAATGGAATAAATAAAATAGAATAAATTAAAATAGAATAAATTAAATTAATATAATAAAATTAGAATTAGCACCTCACAGAGGAGCTGATTCTCACTCCGTGGCGTTCACCACTGCAACATGATAGTACGATCTCCCCAACTCTGTCTGTAAGACAGAATCACTAAACAGTTTTAAGAAACTACTGAAGATGCATCTCTTTAACAAATACCTGTTGTAAAAAAAAAAGGGGGGGGGGGCGCAGCATCAAATTACAATCAGGTTTGATGAATTTACAGTGTAGTTGGTTTTCTCCATAACTTCTGACTTGTAATGTTATCATTTGTAAGTCGCTTTGGATAAAAGCATCTGCTGAATGAATAAATGTAAATGTAAATGTATGGAGGGAGCTTTACGGAACAGGTGGAGGGATGAGAGAGCTGGATGGAGGGATGTAAACTGTATAAAAGAGATGGAGGGAAACGAGGTGGATGAGTGAAATGGATGGAGGGATGTAGGATGGATAGAAGAGATGGAGGGATGTAGGATGGATAGAAGAGATGGAGGGATGGAGGATGGATGATGGAGAGAGACGTAGTTTTGCCTCGTAGTTGCCTCGGAGGTTCTACGTTCTCTGAGGTTCTGAGAGCTGCATGCGTTTTTTAAAGTGCAAATGCTCGCCTGCGACACGCGCACCCTGCGGCAAGGTCGGCGACATCGGGGCCCTTGATGCTCGCGCCGGTTCCCCGGAGACCCCTCGGCCTCCAGAATCCGACCCCGGGGCGGCGGCGGAAGCTTCCTCCCTTACCTTCCCTCAGACCTTCAGATCAGGAGGGTCTCGCTCGGACCGTCAGGAAGGACCGAGAGGTTTTAACCTGGGTCTCCCTCGACTCGACCCCCCCCTCACTCCGTACCGTCAGCCTGGAAATGCGCCGGCGCCCCCGAAGGCTCGGGTTCTCTCCAGATAAATTGGACTTGAAGGGGGCAGAAGCCGTGGAGGGGGGCAGTTGAGCCTGGCCCCTCACCCTGACAGTTACTGTTTAATTAGCCATCCGGGCTTGTGAGGCCTTGAGAAACGGTGGGGCAGATCCGAGCCCCTTAATCCCGCCCTGCCGTGAACAAGTCCCAGCTCACCGCTCAGACAGCCGGCAGGGGGAGGGAGGGCGGGTGGGACGCACCGGCCGAAAATCCCGAAATCTCCCATCAACCTCCCTGTCGATCTCACGAGGGGGGCATTTTTAATCCCTCTCCCCTTATTAGATGCACGATTTCTCCTCGGTTCCTCGCTTTATGGGGAGGACGAGGCCGTGATTTATGCTCCGGTCCAGAGACGCCCCAGCGGCACCGGGACGCCCCGGGTTCTCCAGCGCGTCTTCATCGAGACATAAAAATGATCCAAACGCTCCATTTCCAGCCTCGTCGCATCACTTTATCATTGTTTCCCAACATTTGGGAGGTGCGGGGATGCGGGGTGGGTATGTGTGTGTTGGGGGGGTGGGGAAATAAGCTCCTATATGTGTAATGACTATACACCCAACACACATCATGGAATCTCAGATGATGGACGCTCTGGGTTCTCCATCGCGTCTTCATTGAGACATAAAAAATACAAACGCTCCATTTCCAGCTTCCTCTCATCACTTTATCATCGTCTCCCAACATTGGGGATGTGCGGGGATGCGAGGGGGTTATGTGTGTGTTGGGGGGACGGGGGGGTAATAGGCTCCTGTATGTGTAATAACTATAAACCCAACCACACATCATGGAACACAGATGATGGAGAAGTATTTCTTCAGGAAATAGGGGAGAATGACGGCGGCCGTGGGACATCCCACCCTCTGTTATTTTGGAGACATCTTTCACGGGCGCTGGTCTGGATCGTGTTAAAACAGTATGCGGCGTCACCGGGACGCTCCGGGTTCTCCATCGCGTCTTTATCAAGACACAGAAATGATCCAAAATCCAAACACTCTATTTCCAGGTTCCTCTCATCACTTTATCATCGTCTCCCAACACCGAGAAGGCGTGGGGATGTGGGGGGGGGCGGGGTAATTAGCTCCTATATGTGTAATGACTATAAACCCAACACACATCATGGAACATAAGATGATGGACGCTCCATTGTCTCCAACGCATCTTCATCCAAACATTCCAAACAAAAAATCCAAACACTCCATTTCCAGATTCCTCTCATGACTTTATCATCGTCTCCCAACATTGGGAATGCGAGGGGGGTATGTGTGTGTTGGGGAGGCGGTGGGGGGGGGTAATAAGCTCCTGTATGTGTAATAACTATAAACCCAACACACATCATGCAACCTCAGATGATGGAGACATATTTGTGGAAAGGAATAGGGGACGGAAAATAACGGCGGCCGTGGGACGTCCCACCCTCTGTTATTTTGGAAACATCTTTCGCGGGCGCTGGTCTGGATCGTGTTAAAACGGAATGTGGCGTCACCGGGACGCTCTGGGTTCTCTATCGCGTCTTCATCAAGACACAGAAATGATCCAAAATTCAAATACTCTATTTCCAGGTTCCTCTCATCACTTCGTCTCCCAACACCGAGGAGGCGTGGGGATGGGGGGGTGGGTAATAAGCTCCTATATGTTTAATGACTATAAATCCAACACACATTATGGAATCTCAGATAATGGACGCACCGGGTTCTCCATCGCGTCTTCATTGAGACATAAAAAATACAAACGCTCCATTTCCAGCTTCCTCT
>JAFMOD010000303.1:149264-159362 GCA_019802435.1 Corydoras maculifer | reverse complement strand
CCCCCCCCCCCCTCAGAAAGCACAGGGCAGCAGCTCTGTGTCCTGTTCAGATGTTGTGTATCAGAAGGTGTCTGTGCTGTGATGTCACAGCGAGAGTTAAATACACTGATCCATTATAAATAGAAGTAAAAAGTGGATAAACATCAGCTGAAAGTGCTGAAATCGTATCTGTGGGCTGAAATCTCCGAGGTCCATTTGGGGAAAGAGAAGAAAATGGATGCAGTGAGGAGGGAGGGGAACCCTCTCGGTTCCATCTGAGACTGAAGCTAAGTGCCTCTTTACCCCAAACGTCCGCTCGAGGAAACGCAGGGTGCTTTCAGCAGCCGAGCAACGAGGCATCGTCGGAACCCGCACGCCGTCTACCGAGCACGTGCGGGACGAACGCGGCGCCACTCCTCCTGCAGACGTGATGAAGAGGCCGTTCAGGAGGCGCAGGACAGATGTGACGATGAGACCCGGACGCCCCGCGAGACTCGCGCCGACATCTGGACGGAATCCTTAGTGGCTCCGATACAGAAGCTCGAGTAATGAAAAATGAATCGACGGAGCCGCGGGAGAAACCGAGACATCTGTATTACCCTCGAACCTCACAGACCTCACGAACCTCCTCCTCATCAAATCACAAAGCACGGCGCATTTCAAAGGGCTCATCGGCTTCTTTGCATTAATAACATACCCATGCCATACTTAAGGTGGCGCCACTCTTATTACCGTGTAAATGCACAGATGTTTACTTTAGAGAGCATCCATCCATTATCCATCGTCGCGGGGGGAGTTTCCCATGCCCATCCAGGGGAGAACGTCCCGGGCGCTGGGCAGATACACCCAGGACAGGAATCTATTACTGGACAAACACTCACTCACACAGACACACTCTACATGGGGCAATTTGGAGAATTCAATTGACCTTAATCCATGTTTTTGGACTGTGGGAGGAAACCAGAGAACCCAGAGGAAACCCACGCGGACACAGGGAGAACATGGAAACTCCACCCAGATTGGGATTCGAACCGGGAATCCCCAGCGCTGAGAGGAGAACATGCTAACCACTAAGCCACCATGCCGCACCCACCCTACACTATCCATCCATCCATTCATTATCTTCCGCTTTATCCTCTACTTGGGTCGTGAGGGGGGTTCCCCATGCCCATCCAGAAGAGAACGTTTTGGACAATGAGCAGATACACCCAGGACAGGGTGCCAATCCATCGCTGGACACACACTCACTCACTCACTCACTCACTCACTCACTCACACAGACACACTCGATATGGGGCAATTTGGAGAATTCAATTGACCTTGATCCATGTTTTTGGACTATGGGAGGAAACCGGAAAACCCGGAGGAAACCCACGCAGACACGGGGAGAACATGCAAACTCCACCCAGATAGGGTTTGGAACTGGGAATCCCCAGTGCTGAGAGGAGAACAAGCCAACCACTAAGCCACCGTGCCGCCCCCATCCTACACTAAAGAAATAAAAATAAACAGCAGACAAAAGAGGGGCAACAAATCCAAAAGCAACTGCATTGACTGTTTGGAGACACTAGAGGGAGACCCCGCCTACCATAGCTGATTAGATCAAACCCTGTACATGGGGGCAAACTTGCGACTCTTTGGGTCTGCGTTTTACAGCATGCCACCCGCTTTTCCGTTCAGCAGGTGGCGTGCCAGCAGATACCCAAAGTCTACGACCAAATATGCAGATCCGTGGACGCGCCCTTCAGGAGGTCGCGATCAGTGAATCTGTGTTGAAGTTAGTGTTATAAGGATATACTTATTTACAGGTGGAGCAAATCATGGCTGCACCTACATCTAATTATCACTGCTAACATTTCAGAGAACCCTCATGACTGAGTACCCGATGGGTTCTTTCCCTTTTCGTCTACTGCCGTTGTTACTCACGTCCACGTCTCACCTCTGCTCCACTGCATTATGTCCGCCGGTCGATTGTGATGTCAGAACTCGTCGTCCGGTTGTTGTCCCGGCGATGGTGGGAGTCCGCTGCATGACGTGCACGGGGGCGTGTCCATATGCTGCAGGAGCAGACAGGGCCATTAAAGGAGCAAAAGTCATCCATTAAACATAAATGCACAATAAAGCCGCGAAGAAAAAAAAAAAAAGCTGCAGCAGGCGGGAAGCCCGAGGTCAGCACCGCCGGGGGGGTGGGGGGTGAGGGTTTTTAAGGGGGTGGGGATGTTTTGTAGGGCAAGTTTATTCTTCACTCTTTAATGCGCCGTGACTCCACTTAAAGATTGTTTGGAGCTCAGTAGCGGCGGATGCTGCACACGGGGGAGCGCCCGCGGCTCTGCCTCTAATGAGCCTCCTCACAAAACTGCACATTTTCATTCTTTATCACTGGACCTGTTGGGGGGTGTTAGGGTGGGGGGGTGGGGTAAGAAGACGGTGGGGGTGCGCCTCGCTCCACGATCGGTTGTAACAGCTTTTGGTTATCAAAGTGTGTTTATACAGCCTGTAATTAAACACATAGATCACACAAGATGATTACTCTTCAGTGACAGATCTCAAACCTCCTGTAGTCCTATTTGTATGTTCTCCTTTTATGGCAATTGCTGTTCGTTTGCAATTGAGGGTAGTTGTAGTCGGGGGTCACTGTTTTCCTGAGACACCAGGGCGACATGGGGTAAGAGTTGTGCTGCATGAGCTTCCTTCACATTCACCAACAGCCAGCAGGGGGCGCACACCACCCCCACCCCCGTCCTTTCAGCAATGTTTGGCCGAGTGGCCTGATCGTAAAAATTTGCCACCCGAAAAGAGAACGCCGCCACTCCCCTTACGAAGAGGGCAACATATACAAGGTAATGTCCCTCAGTAACCTTAATCTTTAAGCCCTGGAAATGCTAATCGGATTCAGATGTAGCCACAGGTGGAGCCAATCGCGGCTGCAGCCACGCCCATATATGGCAACAACATCGCAGCGTTCTACGTAGCTACGTAGCTAAAGGTTCTTAATGCATTTGGATTCTTCGTTGTTCAGCAACGTGTCACTGGGACATCAGAACCTTATGCAGACAGTGATATCATTTCTGTCCACGTCTGCCTAATCCCCACATCCACCCACCCACCCACCAACCCACGTGCTGCATGCACCCCCCTTCCCCCAAACCTCTTTATTATGTGTCATTAAATGTTTTAAAGTTTGCATAATTGATCCTCATTGATTGATGCCTCGGTCGGAGGAGAACCTTTAAATATTCATCCGCGCTGCACGCAGCTCTTCTCCATCCATTAGCGGCTCCTCGCTCCTTCCCCCGTCTCCTCCTCCGGCCTCTCCCCTCACGCTCCGCCCCCTCGCTCCGGATCGAGGGAAGGTCACTTTCGGCGTTTCCCTCGAAGCGCCAGTTTAAATGTTTCCCGTTTTCCCCTCCCGCCTCACCCCATCACCCCCCCCACCTTGCCGTCTCGCCCCGGACCCTCCTCTCCCGCCGCTATGTTGATGAATAAATAAAGCATGCGCCATAAACAGACTATTATTTAAGCTTCGGGGACCGGCGGCCTCCTTCGGCCGGCCTTCGGATCCGTGTGTGTAAATTTTGGAATAAAAAGCAGTGAATGTTTAATGCTGATTTGGGTGGATGGAGGGCGAAGCAGCTGAATGCTGAAGCTATTAGTTTGAATATTTATACTGAGTGCGCTGAATCATTCATGTGACAGGATGTAGAATCCAAGCTGCGGGACGAGAGCGCGCCGAAACCAAACGCCGCGCCGCGCCAGATATTTGTTTATTTTCAGCACCAGTTAAACCGAGGACCGCCAGACAGACGGACGGACGGACGGACGGGGGGCGGCTCATATTCTACTTGTAATATTCATTTGTTTAATGGATGAATGTAGGCGATAGCGGAGTTGATGCACCGCTGCCTCTGTAGCTCCACCGCTCTCACTCCATCAAAGCAGGATTATTCTGTTTAAATCATAAACCTGATTTACCTCCATCACAGTCCCCCCCCCCATTCAGAGCATATGGAGAGGTGGGGATGTAACATTCTCTTATACTTCAGGGGTGGATGTACCTGCCCCAGGTCCTCAAGGTAAAACAGGGAGGCTGCTGAAGGAAGCAAATGGAGTAAAGGTGGAGACCTCATTATAATCCCAAATTAACAGCCATAACTACTATAATCCCACATAAACAATGGTTTCCATAACTACTATTATATCCCTCATAAACAATGGTTGCCATAACAACTATAATCCCTCATAAACAACAGTTGCCATAACTACTATTATCCCTCATAAACAACAGTTGCAATAACTACTATAATCCCTTATAAAATACAGTTGCCATTAACTACAATAATCACTCATAAATAAGGTTGCCATAACTTCTAAAATCCCTCATAAACAACAGTTTCCATAAATACTATAATCCCTCATAAACAACAGTTGCAATAACTACTATTCATTCATTCATTCATTCATTCATTATCTTTGGCTTTATCCTCTATTATGGTCGCGGGGGGGTCCCCATGCCCATCCAGGGGAGAACATTTCGGGCGCTGGGCTGATACACCCAGGACAGGACGCATATCTATCGCTGGGCAAATAACTATTATAATCCCTCATAAACAATGTTTGCCATAACTACTTTATAGTAGTTTATAAAGTATAACACTTTATAACATTTTAGCTAATGCACTTTATAAACCGCTCCCTTGTTGTCGTATATGAAGCCATTTCAATAAATAAATAAAATCTGATTTTTTTTAAATGAAATTTTGAATAAATTAGTAAGAGTTTGTGTCTAAATCAGAGTCTCGGTGCAACATCACATCTCCAGAGGCTGGAGGGAGTCAGGAGATGTGAAGTGAGGTGCAGCAGGATGGAGAGCATGGTGGAGAGCAGCATGGCGGTGAGGGGGTGGGGGGGTTTCAGGTGCATTTAGTGCACTTGACTCAGCGTGGAGAAGCGGTGCGATGGAAAAGGCGTGTTTGTAGGATGCAGCTCGGACATTAAGGTGTCGCTCCGTGGCTGTTTTTAGTTGCGCCTAAATGTCAGACTGCTCTCCTGAGAACCCAAGAGAGCAGCTCCACTGAAGGATGCATCACAACAAAAGTACTTACTGTTGTTTTCTACCCCCCCACCACCACCTCACCTCTCTCTCACACACACACACACACTGCACCTCCCTGCTTCACCTGAAAGCTGGAGATGGAGGGTTAATCCCTAATGGAGTGTCAGGTCTGCGGTCACGTGACCTCGGCTCAGACTGACAGACAGTGGGAGAGCCGGGGAGGTCGGCCGGTGGAGTATTAATACTACAAAGCAGAAGGTTCTGGAAGTATTCAGTACATCCGCTCTCTGTCTGTGTGTTAGTTAGTTGTCAGTTAGCATCAGAACAAATTCGTAAACATGCTGTTTACACACAAAAGAGGAAGATGAAGACGGAGACGAAATAAAAAACAACAAACCAGATTTTCTGTCAGATTCTGGAAGCGGGCGGCACAGTGGCTCAGTGGTTAGCATGTTCTCTTCTCAGCGCTAGGGATTCCCGGTTCAAATCCCCATCTGGGTGGATTTTCCATGTTCTCCCCGTGTCCACGTGGGTTTCCTCCGGGTTCTCTGGTTTCCTCCCACAGTCCAAAAACATGGAACAAGTCAATCGGGTTCTCCAAATTGCCCCATATAGAGTGTGTGTGTGTGTGTGTGTGTGTGTGTGTGTGTGTGTGTCTGTGCGTGTGAGTGTGTGCCCAGTGATGGATTGGTGCCCTGTCGTGGGTGTGTCTGCCCAGTGTCCGGGGCGTTCTCACATGGATGGGCATGGGGAACCCCCCGCGACCCTAATATAGGATAAAGCGGAAGATAATAAATGAATGAATTCCGGAAGCGGAACCAAAGGGAGTCCAACGTTCCCGACGGAAAATCAGTGGTCAGTGGGGGAACCACCCAGCCACATCTCGGAAGTGGGCGGGGCCTCCGAGCGCGGCCTTGGCGCGCTGACAGCTCTCTCCGGGAGAAACACGAACAGCTGTGGACATATGGAAAGGAGGTGCGGGATGGAGGGAAGAGGCGAGGGGAGCGGCGAGGGCGGCGGCGGCCTCTCTGACGCACTGCATCATGTATGTGAGGACGAGGAGGCGCCCGGGCCTCGCCACGCCGCTTCACGCTGGTCTCCCTCACATGGGGCCGAGACTCAGAGACCTGATAAATAAATCAACTTAAAGATCTGCTGAGGGTTTTGAGGCTGGCGCTCCTGATGAAGAGGGATTCAGACGGCAGAGCAGATCGAAATGAAGTGAGGCTCAGAGGAAAAGCTCTCCATCACAGTGGGCATCAAGGACCGGCTACGCCGCGGCGCTTTGGAAAAAAACATGGGAAATTTATTCACTTATCCAGAACCTTGGCTGAAGGTCCTCATAATTTTCTTTAGGACTGGAGATCTGTAGAAATACGGAAACTTCTGTTTTATTGAATGAATTATAATTGTATTATTATGGTTTGCACGATGACATGGTACGCGTATGATCTTCTAAAGATAGTTATTTATGAATGTACACTAAGCTAAGATAATGTGGTATAGTACAATTATATCCATCCATCCATTATCCTCCGTTTTATCCTATACTAGGGTTGGGGGGGGGGATTCTCCATGTCCATTTAGGGGAGAACGATTCGGGCACTGGGCAAATACACCCAGGACAGGATGCCAATCAATCACTGGACACACACTCACTCACACAGACACACTCTATATGGGGCAATTTGGAGAACTGAATTGACCTTGATCCATGTTTTTGGACTGTGGAAGGAAACCGGAGAACCTGGAGGAAACCCACACGGACAGGGGGAGAACATGGAAACTCCACCCAGATTAGGATTCAAACCAAGAATACCCAGCGCTGAGAGGAGTGGCTTAGTGGTTAGCATGTTCTCCTCTCAGCACTGGGGATTCCCGGTTCAAATCCCAATCTGGGTGGATTTTCCATGTTCTCTCCTTGTCTGTGCGGGTTTTCTCCAGGTTCTCCAGTTTCTGTGTGAGTGTGTGTCCAGCAATAAATTTGCGTTCTGTCCTGGGTGTATCTGCCCAGTGCCCGAAACCTTCTCCCCCGGAAGGGCCTCCTCGCGACTCTAGTAGAGGATTAAATGGAAGATAATGGATGGATGGATGGATCTTTGGAGTCCGATATCACAATTACTCGAACAGACATTAAACCTTGGACCGTCTCCTATTTTCCGTTATTTGGTAATGAGACGCGGAGGACTTTATTAATACCACATTAATATTCAAAAGTCCTACAGATTAAAGAGGAAGTTCTTTTCCGTTGGCTTCAAATCTGCCGCTCTTTGAGAGCTACGGCTTCACGCCTCGTGATCTTTTTGGAACTTGCTTTGAGACCAGTGCTGTTTCATGTTGATATGAGCAAAGAGACAAATCAAAATGTCAGACTGCTTTCAATTAGACTCCGTTACAGCGAGCAGAACTTACTACTGATCTAATTAAAACCTAAAAACACTCTGCTGGCCCTCGTTCATCTACACTCACGCTCCTTATTATAGAGATGCTGGAGAGCTGAATGTGGATTATTGGATGTAGAGTTAAATGTTGATTTCTGGGTTTAAAGTTGAATATAGAATTTTGGCTGTAGAATAAAATATAGATTATTGGGTGTCGAGTTGAATATAGATTTTTTGGTGTAGAGCTGAATATATATATTATTGGGTGTAGAGTTAAATATAGATTATTGGTGTAAATTTGAATATAGAATTTTAGGTGTCGAGTTAAATGTTGAATTTTGGGTTTAGAGTTGAATATAGATTATTGGATGTAGAGTTAAAGATATAAAAATTTAGTGTCGAGTTCAATGTTGAATTTTGGGTGTAGAGCTGAATATAGATTATTGAATGTAGAGTTAAAGATATAATTTTTGGTATAGAGTTAAATATAGAACTTTGGGTGTAGAGCTGAATATAGATTATTGGATGTAGAGTTAAATATAGAATTTTGGTTGTAGTTAAAGATAGAATTTTGTGTGTAAAGCTGAACATAGAATTTTGGGTGCTGGGAATTTTTTGGTGTAGAATTGGATATAGAATTTTGGGTGTTGAGCTGAATATAGATTATTGCATGTACAATATAGAATATAGGATGTATAGTTAAATATAGAATTTTGGGTGTAGAATTGGATATAGAATTTTGGTGTAGAGCTGAATATAGATTATTGGATGTAGAGTTAAATATAGAATTTTGGGTGTAGAGTTGGATATAGAATTTTGGGTGTAGAGCTGAATATATATATATATATATTATTGGATATAGAGTTAAATACAGAATTTTGGGTGTAGAACTGGATATAGAATTTTGGGTGTGGAGCTGAATATAGATTATTGGATGTAGAGTTAAATATAGAATTTCGGCTGTAATTGGATATGGAATTTTTTGGGTGTAGAGCTGAATATAGAATATTAGACATAGAGTCAAATATAGAATTTTGGGTGTAGAATTGATTTTAGAATTTTGTGTGTAGAGCTGAATGTAGAATATTGGATGTAGAGTAAATTTTAGAATATTGGATGTAGAGTTAAATATAGAATTTTGGGTGCAGAATTGATTGTAGAATTAGGTGTAGATGTTTGTTACCGGGGGTGGCACGGTGTTTTAGTGGTTAGCACCCCTCTCAGCGCTAGGGGTCCCGGTTCGAATCCCCATCTGGGAGGAGTTTCCATGTTCTCCCCGTGCCCGCATGGGTTTCCTTCGGGTTCTCCGGTTTCCTCCCACAGTCCAAGAACATGGATCAAGTCAATTGAGTACTCCAAATTGCCCCATATAGAGTGTGTATGTGTGAGTGGGTGTGTGCCCAGCGATGGATTGGCGTCCTGTCCTGGGTGTATCTGCCCAGCGCCCGAGACGTTCTGGATGTGACCCTGGATGGGCATGGGGAACCCCCCCACGACCCTAATAGAGGATAAAGCAGAAGATAATGAATGAATGAATGTTTGTTACCGTGCTGTGTTCGAGGACGCTGTGACTTGGTGTTGTGACAGTGTTTCTGGGGGGGGGGGGGCGCTGCAGTGAATCCGACTCCATGGTTTCTGCACCGCCCGTTTCAGCAGCAGACAAACAGGAGCAGGCTGTCGGAACAGGACGCGATCAGGCAGCAAACAGGCCTCAGCAAACCCCCTTACAAGTGCACTTCTGTCCAAAATAATGGAGAGTGCTTAAAATATTTACACCGAGCTGTTCCGGCCGATCTCGATGATGATGTCGTGGCTCAGTTCTGGTGACACGGTGCGTTGCATACATCACAGAAAGCAATTATTTTAATGCAGGAGTTGTGGCCCGGATCGGCGGCGTGCTGCTGGGGTGTTTCGGATGCAACACTCGCGTCTGATTTCTTTAACAGCTGCTAATGTGGTTTCCTCGATGCAGATGTCCAGGAGCGAGGCGCGAAATGAAACGTGGCCTCGCACTTTTTTAAGGCCATTATTTTCTTTGCCTTTCATATTTGCACTTGTGCGCCTGCAACAAAAGTCATTTACATCTCCCAAGGCAGGGTATGGATGCAGAGGGGAGGGGTGAGGTGTGGAGGGGGGGGGGGTCACACGTTTTTTTTCCCTTCTCTGTAACAATGGGATGTTTAACCTCGAGTTTCGGCTGAAGCCTGGGTTCTCCATCTGGTACCAGAGGAGGCGCCACACCAACTAACGGAGAGTTCATTCATCAATGTGACATTAAAACACATCAACCAATGTGTGTGTGTGTGTGTGTGTGTGTACATAACTCCATATGTGTGTGTGTGTGTGTGCGTGTGTGTGGTTGGGCATGTGTGCTTATAATGCTTTGCATTGTTGATGTCAGTACAGAATAAGTCCCGCCTCCTGCTGCACTGTGTTGATTGGCACTTGGCTCGGTGTTGGCGCGGCATACTCGCCGCTCGACATGCAGATTAGCGGCGTTGTTGCTCAGGGCAGGACGATGACCCGGTGTTAATAGGAATCAGACGCCGCACCAGGTGAGAATGAGGTGAGAATGAGGTGAGAATGAGGTGAGAATGAAGAGGCCCTGAGACCTGCTGAGACCCGGGAGCCTTACAGTACACCATACACACCTCACAGTGTCCCATACACACCAAACAGTACACC
>JAFMOD010000303.1:113617-145027 GCA_019802435.1 Corydoras maculifer | reverse complement strand
CTCACAGTACACCATACACACCTCACTGTATAATATACACACCACACAGTACAAAATACATACCTCACAGTGCCCCATACACACCTCACAGTAAAGCATACACACCACACTGTATCCCATACACACCTTACAGTGCCTGATACACACCTCAGAGTAAAACGTACACACCTCACTATATAATATACACACCTCACAGTACACCATACACACCTCACTATATAATATACACACCTTACAGTGCCCCATACACACCTCACAGTAAAACATACATACCTCACTGTACCCCATACAAACCATCTGTACACAGTACATCAGTGTTTAATCCCGCAGGTTAACGTCTGTATTCACTCTAACGGTTTGATATGGGAGGAGATGGGGAATGTTGGAGGTCAGGAGGAGAATCAGCTGCAGTGCAGCAGGAGGAGATCATCAGTTGTGGAACTCTGCAGAACTCATGTGGATTGTTCTCAGCTCCATGCGCGGCGCTGAACATCGTCATGCTGAGCCGCACGGCTCCTGCACACGATCTGTAGATCTGCTCCAGGCGAGCCCACAGCAACAGCCGGAGATAAGATCTGCTCGGATGGCAGATGAAGGAGGCGTTTGGCTGCGGATGAGGGAACGGAGGAAGGTTAAAAGACGCACCGCTAACACACTGCCAGCGAGAGCCTCCAAAAACCCAGGGAAAACGTGAGAGTTTAGGATTTTTCAAGTTAAACAAAGCAGCAGATTCCTGCAGTCACATCTGCGCTCTGATGTATCAGGAACTCGGTTCCTCCTCAGCAGCAGGAACCTACTCTGTACAGAACTCGTTTACTTCTGATTCTGATTGTGTGTGTTACAGTACACCATACGCACCACACAGTAAAACATACACACCTAACAGTAAACCGTACGCACCACACAGTAAAACATACACACCTTACAGTACACCATACACACCACACAGTAAAACATACACACCTAACAGTACACCATATGTACCACACAGTAAAACATACTCGCCTAACAGTACACCATACACACCACACAGTAAAACATACACACCTCACAGTACACCATACACACAACACAGTAAAACATACTCGCCTAACAGTACACCATACACACTACACAGTAAAACATACACACCTCACAGAACACCATATGCACCACACAGTAAAACATACTCACCTCACAAAAAACCATACGCACCACACAGTAAAACATACACATCTCACACCATACGCGCAACACACAGAATATCATACACACCTAACAGTACACCATACGCACAACATAGAGTGTACCATACACACCTCACAGTACACTATACGCAAACACACAGTACACCATACACATCACACTGTATAACACACACCTTACAGTAAACCATACGCACAACACACAGTACACCATACACACCACACAGTAAAACATACACACCTAACAGTACACCATATGCAAACACACAGTACACCATACGTACAACACACAGTACACCATACACATCACACAGTATAACATACACACCTCACAGTACACCATACGCACAACACAGTAAAACATACACATCTCACACCATACGCACAACACAAGGTATACCATACACACAACACAGAGTATACCATACACACCTCGCAGTAAAATATACACACCTCACAGTACACCATACACAGCATAAAACATACACACCTCACAGTACACCATACATACCACATAGTAAAACATACACACCTCACAGTATACCATACGCAAAACACAAAATACACCATACACATCACACTGTATAACGTACACACCTCACAGTAAAACACACTCACCTCACAGTACACCATACATGCCACATTGTTTGATATACACACCTCACAGTATGCCATACACACAACACACAGTAAAACATACATACCACATAGTATAGCATATACATGATAGAGAGAATGTGTGTGTGTGAGAGAGAGAGAGAGAGCTGTGATGCTTTTCATTACTTCACGCATAGCAGCAGGATCTAAAAACCACAGGTTTATTATGAAACCTGAACTCTGGATCTGGGTCACTTCAACTAATTGCTGCGGCTCCTGAATTATTCAGAATTAATTGGGGCACCGATTTGAAAAATCCCAAACCCAAGCCTTTATTAATAAAGAGGAGAACCGAGATTGTGGAAGCAGAACCTGTCTGCGGGATTCCAGACTAGCCAAGGTTTATCAAAGCTGCTATTTAACACATCAGAGGATTTGTTTAGTCTGGATTGACTGAATCTGCATTTAGTCTGCTGCTGGTTTTTGGACCTCTCGGATGGTCCTCCGAAGATCCATAGAAAGTCTTTAGAAGGTTCTCAGAAAGTCTTTAGAAGGTCCTCAGAAAGTCCTCAGACGGTACTTTTGAAGGTCCTCAGAAGATCCTTAGAAAGTCTTTAGAAGGTCCTCAGAAGATCCTTAAAATGTATTTAGAAGGTTCTAATGAGTCCTCAGAAGGTACTTTTGAAGGTCCTCAGAAGATCCTTAGAAAGTCTTTAGAAGTTTCTCATGAAGTCCTCAAAAGATCCTTAGAAAGTCTTTAGAAGGTTCTCAGAAAGACCTCAGAAAGTCCTTTTGAAGGTCCTCAGAAGGTCTTTATGGTTGGGAACTGATGTTAAGTCAACCTCCACTGGGGCAGTAGTCCTCATTCAGTACAGGGTCCTGGCTCCTGAGCCTGTAGGATGATCTATAGATCAGTTTTTGTAGATCCACCTCGACTTGCTCACTGCCCTCTAGTGGTGATCAACCTCACCATGGTGCTCATGCACACTCCATATCTTACATGATGGGATGCCTCAAAATCAGAATCCTGGTCCGTACTTGATACTGATTGAAACAAGGCCAACCTCCTCTGAGAAGACTTTTAATTAGCACCGTCTGCACGCCGTGGTTTGGAGGAGTTTGGGTAAAAACGGCCCGTTCTGTCCCTGGTCCAGGTTAGTGGGTTAAATAGAACCGAAAATGAGATTTTAGCGACTGAAATAATGGCAGCAAGTAGAACCGCGCTGTTCATTGTTAATAGAGTGAGAGCACTGGAGGATTGGGTGTTACAACGTGGAGCAGGTGGAGGAACGCCGTGGAGGACATGATCAGACATGAAGTCAATTAGACAGAACCCAGGACAGAAGCTCCTGAATGCAGGACACAGAGCCGGTTCTTATGCAGGAGGGTGGTGGGATCTCGTGGGGTGGGGTGTGGTATGGGTGGGGGGGTAAATAGGGGTCGGCGAGGAGGAGATAACACGTTAAAGGAGGAGCATGGAGGAGCTGGTTCCAGCAGAGTGTGAAGTGAGGAGGGTTACGGTTCAGCTCCTGGAGCATCAGGAACGCTGACTGCTCATCATCTGGTTCATAACATTAATAATCCGGAAATCTCAGAACCTTAATCACATGAGAATACTTACTGCAGACTTAAGACATACCCCCCCCCCTCACACCCACCCACCCCTGAGGGGGGTGGATCCTGATCACATGATCTCTGCTTGATTTAAGATGGAGTAAAGAACAGGGCAGCAGGCAGAGCGTTTGCTTTACGTGTTTGATTACATGTGGTACACCCAGGACAGAAGGTACACCCACATGTAATCAAGGCACGGCATGGGGGGGGCAAAGGACGTGAAGGACGTGATGTGAACTCAGACTGAATTAAGGTGGGGGGGGTAATGGGTTAATAATGAGCTGCGATATTAAAATATACACATCTGCATTTAAGTTGATATTAAAGGATAACAAAGAGTACAGGTTCAATATCAGGATATGGTTTAACCAATCACCAAACAGCATTCATTACACAGCCAATCACCAAACAGCATTCATTACACAGCCAAGCACCAAACAGCATTCTTTATACAGCCAATCACCAAACAGCATTCATTACACAGCCAATCATCATACAGCATTCTTTAAAGAGCCAATCGTCAAACAGCATTCATTACACAGCCAATCATCATACAGCATTCTTTAAAGAGCCAATCGTCAAACAGCATTCATTACACAGCCAATCATCATACGGCAATTTTTAAAGAGCCAATCACCATTCAACATTCATGACAGAGCTAATCATCATACAGGATTCATTACACAGCCAATCACCAAACAGCATTCATTACACAGCCAATCACCAAACAGCATTCATTACATAGCCAATCATCCATTCATCCTTTATTACACAGCCAATCAGCATACAGTCTTCATTAAACAACCAATCATCATACAGTCTGCATTACACAGCCAATCATCATACATTCTTCATTACACAGCCAATCAGCATACAACATTCATTACACAGCCAATCAGCATACAGCATTCATTACACAGCCAATAAGCATACAGCCTTCATTACACAGCCAATTATCATACAGCATATGGATCATGTTAAAGGCTTTTTTAGACAGCAAGTTGGTTATTGCGGTAAAAATGAAGGTCTCTATTTTAATGCCCCGATTGTAAACTGAAATGTCCAGCATGTCCCATGATGCTTAGCTCTCCAGATCATTTTGGCAGGTCCTCCTTTTGCCATCAGCTGGGAGGAAGTGATGTCAGAAATGTGACCTGACAGGAGAAGGCCAGTGGTATGGCTTTTTTCACCTGCTGCGGCACTTCAGTGTTAAAGGTCAACTGTCACAGGAAGCAGCAGGCGTCCCCCCCCCCCCCCCGAGGGTCATGCTGCCTGGAGAAGTTGTTTTGAAGGAGAGACACCGGTGCAGGTTTCACAGTTCTGCCCCTAACTGCCCCGGGGCATGAATGCATTTCTGTATTTATGGGTTCACATTGCTGCATGTTTGAGTGAGTATCTGACGCTCCGGCCCTCACGACATCCTCACAACTCATCCTCAATTCGACAGAGACCGGACCCCCCCCCCCCGAGCTATCCACACACACACACACACACACACACACACACACACACACACACACACACACACACACACACACACACAATCTGAGAGTTGCACTGGTTTGTTAGCTTTACTTCTAGTATCCAGGACCAATACAACAGGATCAAAGGAAGTGGGAGGAGCCATATGTCAGAAACACTCTTTGCCAGATTAATAGGACGTGTTACCAAAAACAACATCCATCCCGCCATCCATTATCGTCCACTTCATCCTCTAATAGGGTCGCGGGGGGGAGGGGGGAGGAGGGAGGTTCTACATGCCCATCAAGGGGAGAATGTTTCGGGCGCTGGGCAGATACACCCAGGACAGGACGCCAATCACTGGACACACACTCACTCACACTTACACTCACACACACACACTCTATATGGGGCAATTTGGAGAACTGAATTAACTTTGATCCATGTTTTTGGACTGTAGGAGGAAACCGGAGAACCCGGAGGAAACCCACATGGACACGAGGAGAACATGGAAACTCCACCCAGATTGGGGTTCGAACCGGGAATCTCTAGTGCTGAGAGGAGAACATGCCAACAAGCCACCGTGCCTCCCACCAAAAACAACAGTAGCGGGAAATGTTATGACATCATAAAGCAGAAGTATGGGCAACCTGTAACCCTGGTACCACTGAGTAGAACATCCCTCTGGTTTGGTGTTTGCCGTCTGATCTTCTGGACGGTTTGAGATATCAGACGATTCGACCTGATGGCTCTTCATTTGTGGAATTGTCTTTCCAGGTGGTCACCAATGTCCGAATGTGGACTCACACCCGAGTTCCGGAAGATCTCCCCGCAGAAGTTCTGCCATCTGACGATCCTGATGAGGAAGCAATGGTGCGTAAGTGATCATTAACACCTGGCTGCTAATCACTCCCTAATGATGGAGTTAATGAAGATCAAAGGGGATTCTCCGGGGCATCGCCATGAACAGCGTACGATGCAAATTAAAGGCGCAGTGGTCACGTGACCGTCCCTATGACGAGCCCGGCGGTTCTAAGCGTATGATGAGCTGGCATGTACATTAACACGGCGATCATTAGGGCCTTGGGGGTGGGGGTGGGGGTGGGGGGTTCAGACTAATCCCGGTAATGACACCCCGAGAGCCGCTGGGAATTAAAGAGGGAGCCCCAGATGTCAGGAATCGGCGCCCGGTCGCCTTCCTCCCGCATTTTTATGACTCTCGCTCTCTCACTCCCTGTCTGTCTCTCGCTCTCTCTCTCCCCGTGTCTCCGTCTCCCGCACGCCACCCGCCACTTCAAATGCAAAAACGAGGGGGACGCAATCACAGTGAGACTACTAATGAGAATCACACGAGACAGAGCGAGAACGAAGGAGCGAAAGATGAATAAATAAAAAATAGAAAAAATTTAAAAAAGAAGAAGAGGAGATCTGAACTGCAGATGAGAAACGGCAGCGGGAGCACTGATGTCCCCAATTAGGAAGGATGTCACCCCCCCTCGTCCCCCCAACCACCGCCGCACCGCGAGAAAACCCTCGCTCTGTATTCGTCATCACACAACGCCGACGCTGTTAACATTTTAATGTCCTGGGCGTGTGCAAGAACACTAATTACCTCGCTGTTCGGCTCGCCCGCCGATCCTCCGAATGGAAGCGGGATCTCCGGCTTAGCCACGCTACATTAAAATATAATAAGGCCTGTTTACCCAGCTAGCCGCTGGCCGCGCTCGGGAGGCGGCCCGGCCCGGCGGCCTTATTGACCGTCCGGATCTGGCGGCCTAACGGGAAGCGAGGGTGTGAATTCTAACGAGGACGTGATCTTCGGCCCTGACCTCGCCATCGTCGCCATAATCTTAGCTTCGAACGTTTACCGCAGGCCGGCGTTTCCGTGGGTTGGATTTTTTTGGGGCGTGGCGTGAATCCCGTCATCCATCTGTCCACCCAACCTCGCCCGGCGGTTCTCGCTTGTTCTTCGAGATGAAACATCTTGTTCTCACGCGCAGGAAACGGACCGCTTTCATCTGAGGGATCTGGTGGAGAAGCTGATGAAGCGAAAGGCTAAACTCGTTTGTTGTGTCTGCGGGGGGGGGTGTCTGCTGGGGGGGACGCCGGACCTTTAGGTTGCGGCATCAGTGGAGGGACGAAGAAAGATTCCACCGCTTCCACTGAGAGAAAAATCATAGGACTGCAACAGCTGTGAAATATTAATGATCACCTGATCAGAGGTGGAGAGAGAGAGAGAGCGAGAGAGAGAAAGATACTGTGGCATCACTGTATCTCTCGCTGTCTCTCTCTCTTTATCTCACTCTGGATCTCTCTTTATCTTGTAGTGCCTTTTTGTATCTCTCTTTTTATTTCTCTCGCTGGCACAGTGGCTTAGTGGTTGTCATGTTCTCCTCTCAGCATTAGGGATTCCCGGTTCGAATTCCAATCTAGGTGGAGTCTTCATGTTCTCCCCGTGTCCGCGTGGGTTTCCTCCGGGTTCTCCGGTTTCTTCCCACAGTCCAAAAACATGGATCAAGGTCAATTGGGTTCTCCAAATTGCCCCATATAGAGTGTGTGTGTATGTGAGTGAATGTGTGTCCAGTGATAGATTGCCCCCTGTGCTGGGTGTATCTGCCCAGCGTCCGAATCGTCCTCTCCTGGATGGGCATGGGGAACCCCCCCTCGCACCCTAGTAGAGGATAAATCTCTATCTTCCTGTATCTCTTTTAATATATTTTTTGTCTCTCTGACTTTGTGTATTTGTCTTTCTTTTCAGTCTCTCTCTCTCTTTGTGTCTCTCTCTCTCTTTATTCCTCTGTATCTTTGTCTCTATCTCTCTGTATGTCTCTTTGTATCTCTCCTCTTCCTGTATCTCTTCTTTTCACTCTCTCTTTCTGTTTAGTCTCTTTCTCTCTCCCTCTCATTGTGTATCTCTCTCTTTATTCCTCTGTATGTTCGTCTCACTCTCTCTATATGTCTCTTTGATGTCTCACCCTAACAACTTCCTCTTGGCTCTCCCATGTTCTCATTGCACATGTTCTCATTGCACTTGGTCATAAAGTTGTTTTGTCTCTCTAAACGTTTGTCTCTATAAACTACAGAGTCCTTTTGTCTCTGAAAGGAAATGGGAGTTAGTATGTCTTCAAAAGAAAATAGTCAGGTTTGTCTCTGTGAGGAATTAAAATTATTTTGCCTCTGAAAGAAAAAGAGTTGTCTGTAAAAGTTGTTTGGTCTTTGTTCTGAGATGAAGTCATTTCGTCTCAGAGAAATGTGAGGCATTGGAGTCATTTTGTCTTTAAAAGAATGTGGTCCTCTTTGCCTCTATAACAGAGATGGATCAGTTTGTCATTGTGAGCAGCTAAAGTCGTTTCGTCATCGTATGAAGACAAGGGCCTTTTGTCGCCAAAAGAAAGAAGTTATTTTGTCTCTATCATCTCTTCAAGGATACGTTGTTTTGTCTATTTAAGTACATTAAGTTGTTCATTCTCTGTAAACAGGATGAGTTGTTTTCTCTCATTCTCTCACAAAGTCATTTTGGGAGACAAAGAAGATGAGGGTGTTTCGTTTCTAAAAGAAAGGAATCATTTTGTCTCTATGAAAATAATATGTCATGTCGTTTTGTTTACTAAAGGTCATTAAGTCTTTTATTTGTTTTCTGTAAAAGTAAGAAGTTGTCTTGTCTCTCTTAAGGAGATTATTTTGTCTTTTAAAAAAGACGTAATTTTGTCTCTGTAAAAATAATGTGTCGTGTAGTTTCGTTTATTTAAGGCCATTAAGTCCTTTATTTGTTTTCTTTAAATACATACTTTTGTCTTTATAAAAGTTTTTTTTTATTTTTTTTTTTAAAGGTGTTATTTTGTCTCTAAAGACGAGGAGTCATTTTGTCTAAATGAATTAAGGAATAAAAATAACTAGGGCGGAATGGTGGCTTAGTGGTTGGCATGTTCTTCTCTCAGCACTAGGGATTTCCGGTTCAAATCCCAATGTTCTCCCCGTGTCCGTGAGGGTTTCCTCCGGGTTCTCCGGTTTCCTCCCACAGTCCAAAAACATGGATCAAGATCAATTGAATTCTCCAAATTGCCCCATATAGAGTGTTTGTGTGAGTGAGTGGGTCCAGTAATAGATTGGCGTTCTGTCCTGGGTGTATCTTCCCAGCGCCCGAAACGTTCTCCCCTGGATGGGCATGGGGAACCCCCCCACCCCCCTAGTATTTGATGATTCAGCGGATTAGCTTGTTGCTCTCCAAACTTACTTTTAAGAATGCATCTGCTTAAGCGACAAAAATCGCATGCACAAGGGTTCCAAAAATGAGAGTCCAACACAGGGGTGTAAATCTGAAACTGTCCCCCTCCCGCCCGCCCTGCCCCGCCCCGCGCCGTGGCTCCAGCCCATCGACACATCACGTTTGTGGGTTAATGAGTCCTGCAGCAGCAGAACCGGGCCGTGCGGGTCGTGTTATTTATAAGAAGTGAAATGTGCAGCGCAGCATTGTTTTAAGCTCCTCGACTCTTGCGCAGGCCGCAGATGCTTACACCAGCTTACATCATTGTTCTGTTAGAACGCCGAGAGGAGACGGAGAACTCGGACTACACACGGGCTAATAATGGCTACCAGCACTTCAGACCGCGTCGCAGAGGCCGAACGGCCAGCTGTCTGTCTCCCTGTTTGGAGGTCTGGAGCTCTGCTGACTTTTGCTGAGAGACGACGAGCCGGTGAGGTGTGTTTACAAGTCCCATACTGCCCTCTGGTGCCAGGGGACGTAATGACAGCCATAAATCGGTGCTGTTCACTCAGTCCAAGGCTGTTTTGCCCGGAGGGAAATAAGACTAATACGGATTCAGCTACTGCAGCTCAAAGAAAAGCAACAACACTATAAACACAAGCTGGGCGTTTTACGGCCCCGGGGCCACATCCGGCCCTTCGGCCGTCCCTGTTCAGCTCCGTGAGGTCGGAGTTAAGACCTCAAAAGGTAATAAGTCTTCATGTTTTAATGTACAGGCCTTGCCGTTAGAATAAAAGCAATGTAGATGTATTTTGTGCAAGGCTTGCCCCCCCCCCCCACACACACAACTGTCTCACTTTCATTTCTTTAAAAAGAAAACTCTCAAAAACTTCAGGACTTTACATCCATTCAGACATTTTGCAGGTTCTTTCATCCACAGCAAGCAACACCAGTTGGTAGGTTGAGTGGTAACCAGTGGGATCAGGGTCTAATCTCAACTCCTCTTCATCCGTTTTTTTGTTTGGTTCCCTTTTGTTTGGATTACATTTTATAAAAAGATTCGTCTCTGTAAATGGCATTTCGTCTCTCTGAACGGAACGAGTCGTTTTGTCTTTAAAAGGAGATGAAGATGTTTAGTCTCTAAAGAGATAAAATGAATTCTCTTGCCTTAAAAGGGACAACTAATTTCGTCTATGTGAGAATATGTAGACATTTTGTTTCTTTGTGGCTTATTTTGTCTTTGTGAGGAGCTGAAGTTTTTTTCTTCAACAGAAAGGAATGGTATTGTCACTGTAAAGGGGACATGTTTTTTTATCTCTGTGATAAAAAGTCATTTGTCTCTGAGGGAAAGGAGTCATTTTGTCTTCCTAAAGGAAATTAGGTGTTCAATCTACGTATCGAGATGAAGTTGTTTCTGTCTCTGTAAAGGGAATAGATCATTTTGTCTTTCTAAAAAGGAGGAGTCATTGTGTCTTTGAAAAGAACGGAGTCATGTTGTCACTGTAAAGGGAACAAGTTGTTTTGTCCCTTTAATCGGGAATACCCATTTAGTCTCTGAGAGATAAGTCATGTTGTCTTTGTAAAATAAACATTTTATTTTGTTCTGTGAAATGATGGAGTCGTTTAGCCTTTGACAGAAAGGTCTCATTTGTCTCTGTGTACATTTTTTTTTGTCCCTGTCGGAAAGACATCATTTTATCCCTGTAATGGGAAGAGTAAATTTTGTCTCTGTGAGAAGAAGAGTCATTCTGTTTTTCTTAAGAGGTGTCGTTTTGTCTCTAAAAGAGGAGTCATTTTGTTTTTGTAAAGGGGTGATGTCTCTGTAAGGCAATGGAGTCATTTTGCCTTTGGCAGATTGAAGTCATTTTGTCTTTGTAAAGGAGAATCGTCATATTTGTCTCTATGGGGGACATAATTTAAAAAATTTCCTGTAAAGAGGATGACTAATTTCGTCTTTGTGAGGAGCTGAAGTAGTTTTTTTGTCTCTGTGAGCTGAAGTGAAGTCAAAGAGTCATTTTGTTTCTGTAAGTTTGTCTTTGTGTTAAGATGAAGTCGTTTTGTCCCTGTAAAGGGGGAAAGTCATTTTCGTCTCCGCGAGGAGTCATGTAGTCTCTGTAGAAGGTATGAGTTGTTGTGAAGTCTCTAAAGTCATTTTGCATTTGGAAGAAAGAAGCCGTTTTAACTCTGAAAAGGAAAAGACCAAAAAAAAAAAAAAATTTTGACTCTATGAGGAGATGAAGTCGTTTTGTTTCTGTGAGAGGGAGGATTCGATTTATCTTTAAAAACGGGAGAACTCAGTTGGACAAAATAATCTTCCCTCATTTAGCATCACTTCCCAAATCCTTCATTTGCACCTTAAACAATATGAAGAGCAACAGCAGAATAGCAGTGGAGATGGGTGGAGGGGTAATGAAGGAAGAACGAACGTGTGTTTGTGTGGATGAGTGTGGGGTGGGGTGGGGGGGTTAATGTGATTACTCCTCTTACCTGTCGTTAGGAGGCTTAGCTCTTAATGAGAGCACCTCTATCTGCCATCACATCCCATTTGTTATAGACGAGTCCCTTTGAACGGCTGAGAGACATCAAGCTTGTCTTTGATCACGGAGTCCCTCTGAATTCCGAAATAAGACGCCGGCATCCTTCTTTCTCTCCCTTTTTACTTAGCGATCTTCATTTCTCTGAATAATATGTTTGATTTGGACGCGCACGACGCCTCGGAAAAACAGAGAGGGAGAATTAAAGCCAGAAAGAAAGAGGCAAAAAGGGGCTCGGCGGCTTCTGAAACGTTGCTGCTTCTGTACATTTTCTTGATTAATCTGCACAAAGCTAAATATAAAAGTCAAACATCATCACAAGGCGTCGGAGTGCAGCAGGAGCTTTTTTAACGATGACCCTTGGCAGGCCGGTCACTCGGGATGATCCCCCGCTCGAGGGATGCTGACAAAAAATGAGCACGTTCACGTTTCAAACAGAATAGCAGTGGATTGGTGATCACAGGACCGGTGCTGCTTTTCAAGGCCCGTTGAGATGGGGGTGGGGGGGGCGGTCGGGGGGCTAACTGGAGTAGCCTAAACAGAAAGAACAGCCCCCTCTGGCTCTCAGCTGGGGTGAGGCTTGTCCCTCCGCTCGACGGCGCTTCGGCAGCGACACAAGCGAGGGCCGAGAGGGACCTGCATGTTCTCCGGCTGTTATTGCCTCTTTAAAGATTTAAAGCGAGGCCTGTGATCACTCGCTTTGATGTCTTCTGAAAAGAAATTCGCGGGTACAGGAGAGAGAGACAGACAGAGAGAGTGAGAAAGAGAGAGAGAGAGAGAGAGAGAGAGAGAGAGTGAGGAGAGACGAGTGTAAATAAGTTGGCGAGAAGATCGAGTGAATAAGAAAGAAGGAAAGACGGATGAAAGATGGACAGAGTGCGACACGGAGCAACTTCAACAGAAAGCAGTCATCCCAGAGGGAGACAGAGAGAGAGAGAGAGCGAGAGACACTGGGTGAGAGAGAGAGAGAGAGAGAGAGAGAGAGAGACGTAGAAAGATGGACAGCAGAGTATCAGGATTCCAGAAGATTCAGTAGTGAGGCATATGAATCACACTGAATCAGAATTATTTAGGGATCATTCACGCAGAATCAAAAACACATGACCATTAAAATATAGTAAAAAAAAAATTTAAATCCAGAGCATTAAAATAAACTTCAAATTACATTCAGCACTTTTTCAGAAAACCTTTTTTGAAAGACGAAGCCGGTGAGACGCTTTAAGCCGCAATGCATTATGGTCTTTGTGGTGCTTGGTGGTGGACATGTACACTACTGTACATTCCAGGTGGCGACACGGTGGCTTAGTGGTTGGCATGTTCTCCTCTTAGGGATTACAGGTTCGAATCCCAATCTGGGTGGAGTTTTCATGTTCTCCCCGTGTCCACGTGGGTTTCCTCCAGGTTCTCCGGTTTGCTCCCACAGTCCAAAAACATGGATCAAGTCAATTGAGTTCTCCAAATTGCCCCATATAGAGTGTGTCTGTGTGAGTGAGTGTGTGTACAGTGATAGATTGTCCCCCTGTCCTGGGTGTATCTGCCCAGTGTCCAAAACGTTCTTCCCTGGATGGGCATTGGGAACCCCCCGCGGCCCTAGTAGAGGATAAAGCGAAAGATAACGGATGGATGGATGGACATTCCAGGGGGCAGGGTGGCTTAGTGTTTAGCATGTTCTCCTCTCAGTGCTAGGGACTCCCGGTTCGAATCCCAATCTGGGTGGAGTTTCCATGTTCTCCCCATGTCTGTGTGGGTTTCCTCCGGTTCTCTGGTTTCCTCCCCCAGGAACTCCCCCCCCCCCCTTCCCGACGACCCTAATAGAGGATAAAGCGGAAGATAATGGATGGATGCATGGGCATTCCAGGTGCATTATGAGAGTTCTGTAGTACACTATATATTGAATATTGAAACGTGTTCCTGTTTGAGAATTGGAACAACACTACGTAGTGCACTAGATCTGTGGAGGATCAGGCAGCTCTGGACTGGACCAGTGGATCACCCTGAGGTTCCTGGAATCACACACACACACACACACACACACACACACACACACACGTCTGAGTAATCACAGCAGTTCAGCCTTTCACTCGACGATTAGAGAACCTAATAAAAAATGTTTAATCTTCCTAAAATCACAGAGGACAAAAGTCCATTAAAGCTCCTAATTATCCGTCTCTGTACCCCGAGGCTTCTGCCGTCCTGAGCGGGAAAATCCACAGCGTTTGGATTCGGTGGCTTTCTGACTTTCTGACGGGACTCCGCGGGGAGGAACGCGACTCTTCTCTCGAACCCTCTCCTCTTCTGCCCCGATGCCTCCGCAGGGAGAGGTTTCATTTTCGGGCTGACCCTTTAATTAAACGGCGCACGGTCCGCGGTCCAAAGGAGCAGCGTGGGCTGAGAAGACTCACTCGGAGACGCCGAATGTGAAAGGCATCAGTGGCTGAATAATCATCTGCTTTTTCGGAGGAACGTGTCAGCGGTTCGTCTTTGAGAGGAAGCCGGAGAGATAAACCGCGTCTGTCCGTCCGTTTTTCGGCTGATGGTACATGGGGTGGGGTGGGGTGGGATGGGGTGGGATGGGGTGTGGGGGATCTGCTGCCCCCCTGAGGATCGCCGCTGTCTTCCTCTCGTCAGCGTGCAGATTGTTTATATTGTCTTAAAGTGGTGTAAATTGAATTCTCACGTCTGTTCCCGTCAGTGGCTACGAGTGTAAAGTGGTGTGTACAGAGGCGCGTGGACGTCCCCCGTGGTCCGGTTCTCGGCGCTCGCCGCTGCTTTGAGCCGTAGATAAAGCGAGACTCTCTGGAGGAACCAACAGTAATCAATAAAGTAACAGAAGAGCTGCAGCTCGCACAAACACTGAACCTCATTACAGCTGGCAGGGGGAGTGTGTGTGTGTGTGTGTGTGTGTGTTCATCCTCACACTGAAATTCACACACTCATCAGAGCTCACTCACGCAGATCTGTCACTCACTCACTCAGTCATCATCAAAATCTAATCATCCTCATCATCAAATCCATCTGAACGCCATTCTCCCTCACCGACATCCATCAAAACTCATTCATTTTGTCCTCTCTCACTCATTAACTCTTTCACTCACTTATTAACTCATTCACTCACTCATTAACTCATTCACTCATTAACTCACTCACTCATTAACTCACTCACTTATTAACTCATTCTCTCATTCACTTATTAACTCATTCACTCACTCATTAACTCATTCACTCATTAACTCACTCATTCACTCATTAACTCACTCATTCACTCATTAACTCACTCACTCACTTAACTCATTTACTCATTAACTCATTCACTTATTAACTCATCCACTCACTCATTAACTCATTCACTCATTAACTCACTCACTCACTAACTCATTTACACACATACTCACTCACTCACTCATATTTATCAGAATTTTTAAATCATTATTTATTTAAACCTCACTACATACAGAAAATCTGTTAAAAGCCACCAAAACAACAAACAGTTTACCAGAAACTTTAAAGGAAACCTTTTTTTATAACATATAGTCTTTTAGGCCCTATCCCAGCACACGCAGAATGAAATGGGGTCATTATGCCCATTCAGGGAAAAAAACTGATAACTGCAGTATTAATCCACTCACACAGACACACACATACATTACATAGGGGCAATTTAGTAGACACACTTTACCTTGAATCCATGTTTTTGGACTGTGGGAGGAAACCGGAGAACCCGGAGGAAACCCACACGGACACGGGGAGAACATGGAAACTCCACCCAGATCGGGATTCGAACCTGGATGCCCAGGACCGAGAGGTGGACGTGATGCCCGTCAAATTGAGACATTAAAATGTAATCAATAATAAATACTGAAATATCACTGCGGGTCAGTGTGTGTGACGAGTGTGTGATCAGTGTGTGTGACGAGTGTGGGATCAGTGTGTGTGACGAGTGTGTGATCAGTGTGTGTGTGTGTGTGTGATTTTCCAGTCGCAGATGGGGGATGATGTCGTTAAAGATGAGAGTAAAGCGTTCTGTGTTCTCTGTAACCTTCACACTGTCAGCATGAAGCGCCGGAGTATCAGAGCACATCCTCCCGTAACACGCCCGCCTCTGTAACATCAAACGTCTTTGTGAAGGTGGAGTCACCGCAAGGGTGAAGCTGAGGGGCCAGATGTTTCCACAGGTCAATGCATTTGCATGGAGGTCATGTGATGTAGCAGAAATAAGAGGGCATCTTCAGAAGGCTTCAGAAAGTGCGAGTTCTGGTCAAAGGCCTTGATGAAACCAGGGAGGAGGAGGAGGAGGAGGGTGGAGAAGGGTGGAGTGGGTGGGTGGTGGGGGGGTGTAGAGCAGCTGTCGGCCACCGAGCTTTGACGTTTTCTGAGCCAGACGAGGAAGAGGTGGCGCACTGAGGCGAGTTTAGGATCAAATGATGGAGTGCGTGTGAAATAAAAGCGATGGCGACATGCTTAGGCACCTTTATCCATTTAGAGGGAGGTGAGGAGGAAATGGAGGCTTTCGTTCGGGATGTAATGGTGGCGGTGAGGGAGGTCAGATAGCAATCATCACTTCAACACCTTCCATCTCAGCGGGAGCCGCTTCCCGACAGCCGCCGTTCACCCGCACACTCGGCTGTTCCGGGGTTGTGGACCGACACAATGGCGCCCCCTCACGTGGCACCAACAAAAACACCATCCGTCCGGCCAAACCCGGAGCCGGCGCCGAAGGAGCTCCGTCGTACAGACAGGGGAGCGAGGTCAGCGCAGATCTGGATCCACAGAAACAACAAAACAAACCCAGAACCACGGGAAGACTCAGACAGCGTCAGACCCATCTAATCTAATATTTATTGAAAATACAAAAAATAACTAAATATTTATAGATTTTTAGTGGTTGGCACATTGGCCTCTCATCGCTAGGGTTCCCGGTTCGAATCCCCATCTGGGTGGAGTCTCCATGTTCTCCCGGTGTCCGCATGGGTTTTCTCCGGTTTCCTCCCACAGTCCAAAAACCATTAATCAAGTCAATTAAGTTCTCCAAATTGCCCCATATAGAGTGTCTGTGTGAGTGAGTGTGTCCAGCGATAGATTGGCGACCTGTCCTGGGTCTATCTGCCCAGCGCCTGAAACGTTCTCTCCTGGATGGGCATGGGGAACCCCCCGCGACCCTAATAGAGGATAAAGCGGAAGATAATGGGTGGATGGATAGTTTTAAATACATCTGCCCCACCGTGTGTTTGTGGATGGACTGTAGACTGACGTCCTCTGGCTTCTCTTCGGATTAACACACTCCACCCACTCCACTTCCTGCTCTCTCTTCATGTGAATAGCTTAGGACGTGAGCCGAAGACGTGCAGTTCTCCAGGGGAATGTGCCTGCGAGACCCGCAGGTGTCTCTCTTGCATTGTGTGACATCACCATTGCCCTGGGTTTGGTACGAAAATGTCACACACCTAATGTGTGTATCTGTATGTGTATACATGTTTGTGTGTAGATGTGTGTGTTTATGTATGCGTGTAAATGTATGTGCATATTTTTGCCCATATTTGTCTGTGTGTATGTTTAAGTATGCATGTAAGTGTGTGTCTCCGCCCGCATGTGTTCAGTGTGTGTATATGTGAATGTATGTATGTGTGTAAATGTATGTGCGTATTTTTGGGCATATGTGTGCGTGTGTATTTGTTTAATTATGCATGTGTGTGTGAATATTTAATTGTAGGTCTCTGCATGTGTTTTGTGTGTGTATATGTAAATGTTTGAGTCAATGTATTTGTGTATATGTTTCTGTGTGTGTTTATGTCTGTGTGTACGTTTAATTATGCACGTATGTGTGTGTGAAAATTTATTTGTGGGTCTCTGCATGTATGTGTGTATCTACATATGTATATATATATATATATATATATATATATATATATATATATATATATATATATATATATATATATATATATATATATATATATATGTGTGTGTGTGTGTAAGTGTATATGTATTTGTGGGGCTCTGCATGTGTTTTGTGTGTGTATGTGTCTATATATGAGTGTGTGTGTGTGTGTGTGTCTCATACTTCCCCCACTGGTCTCATTGCAACCCTTAATTAAAACCACATTAAAAAGCTTTTTATAAAATCAACAATACCCGTCGATCTGAACACTAACCGGAACCTCAGTGCTGAACCTTAATGAGCCGTGTGACTGAGAGACGCCCCACCGCCGGAGGACGTGGAGTAAATACCACGACCAGATCACGACTGATGACACAAATCATTCGGAATGAAGGGGTTTATTGTATAATGTGCACAATCCAGCTGATTACAGTGGTGTACAGCTGTTAGAAGCCAGCGTGGACATGAATTTTTCAGTACAAACACTTCTCCCTAAGTTTTCGCCTATAAATATTTCTGGAGGTCTTGGATGAATTTTTCATGGCCGAGTGCAGGAGATGAAAGAGGCGATGGAGGGATCAGGGGGACGAGCGCCCGGCTGCTGACACAAAGCAGAAAGCTGCTTCCAATCCAATCTCTATCACTACATCAGCGCGCCTCTCATTGTGGTAATTAGGGGGCGTTTTGTCGCGGCCCCGGCCCTTGTTAGGCTGAAAGCAGAGAGAGAGCCGGAGTTAACAGGGAGTGGTCAGGAGGAGAAACGGAGACGGCAAGAGCAGTTAAAAATTGTTATAAATTTTATCTCACAGTCAATTTATATCTGCGACTAACGGCGTAGCTGTGAACGTGGGCGTTGACGGACACAACCGTACGGTTCAGAAAGCCACGAGATAAACTGAAGTCCATTTAATAAAAATATCATAAAATATAAAAACATAACCACATCTGCGATAATGTGTAACCTCTACAACCAATACCATACCACGGATGGAGCATGACCCCTACAACAACATCAGATAGCATGTGACCCCTACAAAAATACCATACTTTGGGTGGAGCATGACACCTACAACAAATGCCATACATCCGATGGCAGGTGACCCCTATAACCAATACTACACTTTGTGTGGAGCATGATCCCTACAACACATGCCATACCTCCAATAGCAGGTGACCCCTTCAACCAATACCATACTTTGGGTGGAGCATGACCCCTACAACACATGCCATACCTCTAATAGCAGGTGACCCCAACAACAAATACCATACTTTGGGTGGAGCATGACCATAGGGGTACCACAACCAATACAATACTTTGGGTGGGGCATGGCCCCTACAACAAATGCCATACCTCAGATAGCAGGTGACCCCTACAACAAATACCATATTTTGGGTGGAGCGTGACATCTACAATACTATATCTCAAATGTAGTACACCCTCCACAATCCATACCATACTTCAGATGGAACGAGACCATTACAACCAATACCATACTTTGGGTGGAACATGACCACTGCAACAAATGCCATACTTTGGATGGAGCATGACCCCCACAACAAATACCATACCTCAGATAGCAGGTGACCTCTACAACAAATACCATACTTTGGGTGGAGCATGACCCCTACAATACCATATCTCAAATGTAGTACACCCCCTACAATCCATACCATACTTCAGATGGAACATGACCCTACAACAATTACCACACTTTGGGTGGAGCATGACCCCAACAACAGATGCCATACCTCGGATAGCATGTGACCCCATACAACCAATACCATACTTTGTGTGGCGCATGACCTCTACATAAAATGCCATAACTCGGATGGAACATGAACCCTACAACCAATACCATACCTCAGATGGAGCATGAACCCTGCCACTTATTAATTAATTAATCGTGCATTAACTCACCTCTCCATCACCTCACACATCCCTCTCACTGTACTTCATCAGAGTCTAAGGCTAACATTTATTCATTTCTTATTATTTTATTATATCATTATATTGCTGGAACCTTTCCCAGCTTTCCTTCTGTAAGAAGCGCCACCCTGAACAGCTTCATCAATTTCACTCACTAATTTCACTTCATTGTCTCTTTGAATTTGACTCTGGGTTCGAATCTGGAATCACAGGGAGCTGTGCCCCAGGATGGGAGCGGTGGGTGTAATGATGGGGTGATGGCTGGATGAAGACCGCTAAGCGCCTCGCGGCGGGTTCTCCCTGTCAGAGACGCTCCGTCTGTCCGCTCGCCGTCTTGCCCGCGCTCTCATCTCCTCTTTTCGTCTGGTCCTCCGGCTCTCGGCACCACATCGACTCATGGCTCGTGGGCTTCGGCGAGGAGCGCGAGCCCCCGTATACGATACTGATTATAAATTTATAAACCAAACCTAGGAGGGTGGAGTATTAAACAAGCCGGCGAATAGCCGCGGTTCACTTTACCGAGCAGGCGTATCCTTTTGATCAACCAAAATAACTCTTCAAAGGCCGTAAAAGCATGCTTAGAAAGTAAAGGGCCATTTGAGCAGGCGTGTGGAGAATAGTGGGGGGGGGTGAGGGGGGGTGAAGGGTGGAGGAGAAGTGATCCAACTCCAGAGTAAGAAACATTCCCACAAACCTACCAGCTAAATCAGGCCTTTGAAAAACATATAGCACTTTTAATAATTCAGACTTTGGTGAGATTGAGAAGCTTCTTTAGCGTGAAAATCTGCTATCTCCTGACATAAGATCACGTCCCAAGGCATTTCTCTCTCTCTCTCTCTCCCTCTCTCTGTATCTGTGTGTGTGTTTTTCTCTCTCGCTGTATCTGTCTTACTCTCTTTATATCTCTTTTAATCTGTATCTCTCTCTCTCTTTGTATGTTCCTGTGTGTGTGTGTGTGTGTTTCATATGTCTCTCTGCATCTCAGTATCTCTATTATTGTATCTCTCTTGGTTGCTGTCTTACTCTTTCTCTTTCTGTGTCTATGTGTGTGTTTCTTATGTCTCTCTGTATCTCTCTCTCTCTGTATCTGTGTGTATGTGTTTCTTATGTCTCTCTTTCTCTCTCTCCCTGTGTGTGTGTTTCATGTCTCTCTGTATCTCTCTCTCGCTCTTTCTCTGTCATTGTATCTCTCTTGGTTTGTCTTACTTTCTATATCTCTTTTAATCTGTAAAAAAAATCACTCTCATTATATATATTTTTCTCTGCGTATGTGTGTGTATATATATTTCATATGTCACTCTGCATCTGTCCCTTGTTGTATCTCTCTTTTTCTCTCTCCCTATATATATATATATATATATATATATATATATATATATATATATATGTGTGTGTGTGTGTATGTATGTGTTTGCTTATGTATATATTTCATATGTCTCTCTCTGTATCTCTCTCTCTCTCTCTCTGTATCTCTCTCTCTCTGTGTACACCTCTTTCTGAATCAATTCAATTAAATGTTAGAAGCTTCATTAGTGTGACAAACATTACATTTGTGTTGCCCAAAGCTGGCATACAAACTAAAACAAAAACCAAGATAAAGCTACAAAAATGTACATGATTTACAAACAATTATAATAGAGACAGTAATAATAACAGTAAAAATACCTGACCTGGTGACAGGTGTGCGTACAGTGCTGCCAGTACTTTCTGTATCTCCATTTCTCTCTCTCTGTATCTCTCTTGATTTATTTCTAACTCTATTTCTCTTTTTCTGTCTTTCTTCTACTCTCTCTATCTCTCTCTCTCTCTCTCTCTCTCTCTCTCTCTATACAGCATTATATATATATATATATATATATATATATATATATATATATATATATATATATATATATATATATATACTCACACACACACCTCCACCTGTATCTCTGACTGTATCTCTTGTTTCTGTCTCTTCACCTTTATCTTTCTGTCTCTCTCTCTGCACCCCTTAATGCCCCCCCCCCTCACCTGCATTCTACAATAGCTCCTGTTTTCAGCCTTCTCGTTGTTTAACATGTGATTATCATATTCAGAGTTTGAAATCAGGAGGATTCTGGATGCAGTAATTATGGTCGATGACTGGAATCTTAACTGGGCTTGTAAACTAACACAGTTGTAAATATTTAACTACCTTCACACCCCGAACGCATCCATATTTCATCTCGCAACGTTTTTCGTGCAGCTTATTCTCCAAGCAAGGCTCTGGACTGCATAATTATTCAGTTTAGCATTTTCTTTTCCAACCTATTACTTGCATAAATAGGGAAATGTGAGTTATCACTCCTCCGAGGGCTAATTTAAGAGGCAACACACATTAATTAATGTAACCTAGATGAAAAAGAGGAAGTCCCCGAACATGCTGTTGGCAAACATGAAGGTCCGCGGCCTCCTTCAAAGGAAACCGGGCCGATTATGGGAGGAAAGGTGGTTATTATTTCACGCGTTTAGACTCTCAGCTTCCTGGCTGGTAGCCTGTTCTTACGGTTTCCTCGGGAGAGATCTGCAGAAAGCAGAGGATTTAAACTTCAATGTAAAAGCAAGGTCAGCTAATCCCCCAAATCGCTTGTGTTTTCTCTCAAACTCTAATCCAGGGCCTTATTGAAAGACCTGTCATATCGAGATGAAATACAACAAATCATCGAGTTTCAGACGCAGCGTCTGTAATCTGATTACACACACCGGTCTGTTCACCGTAAAGACATGATTATATGTTTAATACGCATTCATTCATTATCTCCCGCTTTATCCTCTAAGTAGGGTCGCGGGGGGTGGGGTTCCCCATGCCCATCCAGGGGAGAACGTCTCGGGCGCTGGGCAGATAGACCCAGGACAGGGCGCCAATCCATCGCTGGGCACACACTCACTCACACAGACACACTCTATATAGGGCAATTTGGAAAATTCAATTGACTTGATCCATGTTTTTGGACTGTGGGAGGAAACCGGAGAACCCGGAGTAAACCCAAGCAGACACGGGGAGAACATGGAAACTCCACCCAGATGGGGATTCGAACCAGGAATCCCTAGCGCCGAGAGGCCAACGTGCTAACCACTAAGCCACCGTGCCGCCATGTTTAATACTGTTTATTATTAAAGGTTTGGAATAAAATACCGAGTCCGTTTTCTGTTTTATTTCATAAGGCAGTGATTATTCCATCTTCTTCATTTAAAAAAAAATGCAACTTTGTTTCATGCGATTGACACTTTGTATCTCAGAATTGCGATTTTGTAGTTCAGAATTAATACGCATCTTAAATCTCTGAATTGCACCTTTATATCTCAGAATTAGAAGATTGTATTTTGGAGCTGGTGACTATTTTGAAATTGTGCCTTTACATCTCAAAATGACAATTGTATCTTGAAATTAAGCCTTAATATCTCAGAATTATGACAAATGTATCTCAGAACTACACCTCTATATCTCAGAATTGTGAATTTATCTTAGAAATGTGCCTTATATTTCAGAATTATAACAATTGTATCTTGAAATTGCAACTTTATTTCATGTAATTGCCACTGTGCATTTTGGAATTGCGATCTTGTATCTGAGAATTAATACATACCTCGTAATTGCGACTATAACTCGGAATTGCACCTTTACATCTCAGAATTATGATGCTGTATCTTGGAATAGCAACCTTATTTCATGCAATGCACACTTTGTGTCTCGAATTTTTAAAACAAATTTTAGGAATTACAACTATCTCAAAACTGCACCTTTATATCTCAGAATTAGGATGTTGTATCTCAGAATTGTACTTTTATATCTCAGAATTATGACATTGGATGTCAGAATTTGTGCCTTTATATCACAGAACTATGATGTTGTATCATGTAATTGCTACTTTATCTCTATTTAACTGACTTTTTTTCTTACAAGTGTGACTTATTATTTCATAAGACAGAATTTAACTCGTAAGGCAAAAATAATAATTGAATTGAATTTACAGATTCTTATCCCCGATAGCAGATTCTGGCCCAGATCCAGCCTTCATCCTCTATTTTCATATGGCCCACTTCAGAATCAGAATAATCTAATGATCTCGGGGGGGGACGACTGCAGATCTGGATCAACCATAACAGGCTGCATAAATGGCTTGTGCATGCGTACCACACTTGCCAAATAGATTGATGGCACTAAGGCAGGCGGTTTCCGGATGAGAGGGACGTGGACCACACCGGCATCAGACATTGTGACATGAAAGTAGCAATACTGAATCTGTACCGAATGAAAAGCACAGATGTTTTTGGAACACGTGGGCCACTCGAGACTCCCGTGTAGGTAGCAGGACCCTATGTTTGCCAAACATGGACCAGTGTTTTGGGACATGTGGACCATATTAATGTTCTTACATGAGGGCCGGCTTTGGCCCACATGCAGTTTGCGAGTGTCAGCAGTGGGCCGGATGCGGGCCGCATCGTTTGCTCTCTGGGATATTTGTACTAAATGTTTATCTTGCACTTTCCAAGAAAATCCATTTCTCAGGAATCCAATCCGGTAGATCATATTTGGAATGTGGCCGAATAAAGATTTATGAAGGCTCACCTGAAACATTCACAGAAACGGTGATGCAATCATTTCAACATGGACCAAAGTCTCTAAGTAATGTTGCCAACATTTCATAGAATCTATGAGCGAGAGAGAGAGATGGAGCGAGAGAGTGAGATGGAGCGAGAGAGTTACGATTCAGAGAATATTAAATGTATGCTCGTTCTATTCCTCTGCCAGTTCCACCTGCCTGTATTTCAACATGTCATCTGCTCTGCCATTTCTCATTAATTACCCAGTGTATATACAGGCCCTTGTCATCGCTTCTCTGCCAGATTGCCTTTTGGCTCCTCTGTGACTCTACCTGGACCTCTGCGCTTTGTATAACTCATGCCACTAAGGACCCGGCTAACTGAACAAAGAGGTGGTGCCTCAATTGAGTGCTCTCCATCTGTAGCAGCAAGACTTTAGGAACTTTTAACTGGTCTGTTTTTTTTTTTTAACCATACAGCGTCGAGAAAAGCAGAAAGAATTCACAGGCTGTCGGTTTCACAGCCGTGAGAGAAGCGAGCAGCTGAGTAATCAGATTCCGGTTTGTGAAAAGGTGGGCGAGGAAGTTTACCCACCTATTATCTTTGGTCTTTATTGTGTCTGAGATAAAAGGGGAAGGTTCTGATTTAACCATCCATCCATCTATTATCTTCTGCTTTATCCTCTATTAGGGTCAGGCCCCCCCCCCCTTCATGCCCGTCCAGAGGAGAATGTTTCAGGCGCTGGGCAGATACACCAATCTATCACTGGGCACACACTCACTCACACACACTCAATATGGGGCAATTTAGAGAATTCAATTAACCTTGATCCATGTTTTTGGACTGTGGGAGGAAACCGGAGAACCCGGAGGAAACCCACGGGGACACGGGGAGAACATGGAAACTCCACCCAGATTGGGATTCATCCATCCATCCATTATCTTCCACTTTATCCTCTACTAGGGTCGTGGGGGAAGGGGTTCTCCATGCCCATCCAGGGGAGAACATTTCGGGCACTGCACAGATACACCCAGGACAGAAGGGCAATCCATTACTGGACAAACACACTCACTCCCACAAACACACTCTGTATTGGGAAATTTGGAGAATTCAATTGACTTGATAAATGTTTTTGGACTGTGGGAGGAAACCGAAGAACCCGGAGGACCGACCAAATATTGTTTACTTAATTAAACGAAAAGTAATATTTAAAGGCATGGTGGCTTTGTGGTTAGGCATGTTCTCCTCTCAGTGCTGGGGATTCCCGGTTCGAATCCCAATTTGGGTGGAGTTTCTATGTTTTCCCCGTGTCCGCGTGGGTTTCCTCCGGGTTCTCAGATTTCCTCCCACAGTCCAAAAACATGGCTCAAGGTCAAGATCAAAGGGATTTGAGTTTGTCATTTACATTTAGCAGATGCACCGCAGGTCAGCAGTTATGGAGAAAATCAGCTACACTGCAGAATCATCAAACCTGATCGTTATCTGTTCCTGCACACACCCCCTCCCCCAATTTTTTTTCTTCTACAACAGGTATTTGTTATAGTGATGCGTCTTCAGTAGTTTCTTAAAAACACCAAGTGACTCTGCCTTACGGACAGAGTTGGGAAGATGGTTCCACCATTTTGCAGTGGAGAACGCCACGGAGTGAGAATGAGCTCCTCCACCCTCCTCCTCGGTGGAACCACCGGGCGGCCATCACCATTACAGTAGAACCAGAGTGTATTTTGGAAAGATAGAGTGAAGGTAAACGAACAGACCACCTGTGTGTTAGTCCAAGAGCTGCCGGATCGAGGTAGATCGAGATTTGTCGGGCCTGCGAGCGGGAAGGCGCTGACGCTAATTTAGCCGGAATGCCAGGCAAGCGCGTGCACTCGCGTGTCGGTGTTTGCAGTAATTACGCCGGCGCGAGTTTATTCAAAGCCAAACACACGGCGCGATTCCCTCCGACAAAAAGAGATTTGATTTCTAAACGCTCTCTTGTCTTTCGCCGGGGGAGTGGGGTTTGCGGAGGGGGGAGAGGGGGTGAGGGGGGGTTCTAGAAGGCAAATCTAGGTGATGTGTTCACTCTCACAGTGCCGCTGGCTCTGTCTGGGATGAGACGATCCGTACACGGGAGGAGAGCGAGAGAAAATCCTGCAACGCTGCTCCAGCATGAGAAATTAAATCTGGCTAAAGGTTCTGTCTTTACCAACATTCACTACCTGTCTGTCTGTCTGTCTCGCTCGCTGTATCTTATTCTCAATAGTGAAAGGACAAATCATGGATTGCTGAAAACCTGAAGGTTCCTGGTGGAGTCCAAGACCTGGTGCTCCCTCAAATATTACCAACGTACATTCATCCATTACCTTCCACTTTATCCTCTACTAGGGTTGCGGGGGGGGGGGTAACCTATTACCATCCAGGGAGAAATGTTTTGGGTGCTGGGCAGATACACCCAGGACAGGACGCCAGTCTATCACTAGACAAACACTCACTTACACAAACACTCTATATGGGGCAACTTGGAGAATTCTTTTGACCTTGATCCATGTTTTTGGACTGTGGGAGGAAACTGGAGAACGCTGAGGACCGACAAATATTGTTTACTTAATTAAACAAGGGGCGGCACGGTGGCTTAGTGGTTAGCATGTTCTCCTCTCAGCGCTAGAAATTCCTGGTTTGAATCCCCATCTGGGTGGAGTTTCCATGTTCTTCCCGTGTCTGCGTGGGTTTCCTCCGGGTTCTCCGGTTTCCTCCCACAGTCCAAAAACATGGATCAAGTCAATTAAATTCTCAAAAAAATTGCCCCATATAAAGTGTATGTGTGAGTGAGTGTGTGCCCAGCAATGGATTGGCGCCCTGTCCTGGGTCTATCTGCCCAGCGCCCGAGACGTTCTCTCCTGGATGGGCATGGGGAACCCCACCGCGACCCTAATAGAGGATAAAGCGGAAGATAATGAATGAATGAATAATTAAACAAAAAGTAATATTTAACGGCAGGTGGCACGGTGGCTTAGTGGTTGGTATGTTCTCCTCTCAGCGCTGGGGATTCCAGGTTCGAATCCCAATCTGGGTAAAGTTTCCATGTTCTCCCCGTGTCTGTGTGGGTTTCTTCCGGGTTCTCCGGTTTCCTCCCACAGTCCAAAAACATGGATCAAGGACAAATGAATTCTCCAAATTGCCCCATATAGAGTGTGTTTGTGTGAGTGAGTGTGTGCGTGAGAGGGTTCCCCATGCCCATCCAGAGGAGAACGTTTCGGGAGCTGGGCAGATACACCCAGGACAGGGGGGGGGGGCAATCTATCGTTGGGCACTTACTCACTCTGTATGGGGCAATTTGGAGAACTCAATTGACCTTGATCCTTGTGTTTGGACTGTGGGAGGAAAGCCGAGAACCCAGAGGAAACCCACGTGGACACGGGAAGAACATGGAAACTCCACCCAGATCGTGATTCGAACCGGGAATCCCCAGCTCTGAGAGGAGAACATGTCAACCACTACGCCACCGTGCCCACCAATTTTAAAAAATAATAAATAAAAAAGGTCTCAGGGGGGTGTTTAACTTAATCAGATGACCCCGTCTTAACCCAAACTTGATGGGAACTGAAGTTCCGAGGAGCCGGACTCGTGGCGTTCTTGCTCTGGGTTCGGCGTGGACTGTCCCACCGTCCCAGCGCAGGATTGAGCGCCAACCCTGAGGCCTGGACGAGGCAGCGCGTCTCCGCACGAGCGCTCGGCTTCATTAGAATGTGAAACGCCGCAGCTTAAGTGATTTAAATGGGAAGATTATCACAAATTACAGCTGCGATGGAAATGCGAGTGAGTGTTTTTCTTCTCCAAAGCAAACATGCTGAACGGGAGGGCGGCTCGAGCTGTTTACCACAAGACACCATGAATTATTTAAGATTGTCAGAGGCGGCTAATAAAACACGTTTTAACCATTACGGGGGCCTTTTAACTATGGAAAATGAGTTGGGAAAGAACAAACTCGAATGCCAGCTGTAATTCAGGCTGTTATTACTGATCCCCGTGAACAGGAACACACTGTACGGGAGTTTTATTGATACAGCAGCTCTGTTCAGACAGAAGAAGAATTTCACCCTGGAGTAATCAGCCTGACGCTCCACAGCTTTTATCTCCATCACTACAGCACATCACTAGAACTAGAACAGGATTCAGAGGGGGGTGGGGGGGCAAGCTGATTTCATGTCAGAGAACGGTTCTAATGAGTCTCCACTTATGCACGAGAGCCCTCTACTGGCCGCGACGGGAATTTATAGAATGTCTCATTTAAAGCGACATCATAACAGGGATTTATACATTTAATTAAATCTTAAAGCCATGCATCCATTATCTCATGATTTATCCTCTACTAGGGTCGAAGTAGGGGGGGGGGGTTTCCCATGCCCATCCAGGGGGGAAACGTTTTGTGGGCAGATACACCCACGACAGGACGCCAATCTATCGCTGGGCACACACTCACTCACACAGACACTCACACAAACACAATCTATATGGGGCAATTTGGAGCATTCAGTTGACCTCGATCCATGTTTTTGGATAGTGGGAGGAAACCGGAGAACCCGGAGGAAACCCACGCAGACAACATGGAAACTCCACCCAGATTGGGATTCGAACCGGAAATACATAGTGCTGAGAGGCCACCGTGGTGTCCGGAATTTATACATTTAATTAAAATTTAAAGCCATCCATCCATCCATCCATCCATAACCTCTACTAGAGTCGCGGGGGGTTCTCCATGCCCATCCAGGGGAGAACGTTTCGGGCACTGGGCAGGTACACCCAGGACAGGACGCCAATCTATCGCTGGGCACACACTCACTCACACAGACACACTATAAGGGGCAATTTGGAGAATTCAATTGACCTTGATCCATGTTTTTGGACTGTGGGAGGAAACCAGAGAACCCGGAGGATCCCCACGCGGACATGGGGAGAACATGGAAAGAACTTAAATCAACTATATATATATATATATATATATATATATATATATATATATATATATATATATATACACATTTATTTATATAGTTCTAAGGTTACACCATCTTGCACTTTCTTCTAATTTCGACAGCATCTGTTGGGGGTCTTTACATCAGATGCCCATCCTGCACTAATGTATACCCCAATATTAGATTAGATTTAACTTTGTCATTGTGCAAAGTACAAGTATGAAATGTAGTCAGTATCTCACCAGAAGTTCAATATATACATTTACATAAAGTACATTAATCACAGTGACCAGTGCATGGCGAAGTCCATCCATCCATTATCTTCCGCTTTATCCACTATTAAGGTTGCGGGTGGTTCCCCATACCCATCCAGGGGAGAACGTTTCATGCGCCAATCTATCGCTGGGCACCCTCACTCACACAAACACACACTATATGGGGCAATTTGGGGAGAACATGGAAACTACACCCAGATTGGGATTCGAACCGGGAATACCTTTTGCTGAGAGGAGAACATACCAAACACTAAGCCACCGTGTCACCCCTGCATGGAGAAGTCAGGTGTATAAATGTATAACATAATATGAACATATATAGAATCATTGAGTACAGACATGCCATTGGAAAATAGAGGACACTTTGTCCTGCTACAGATTCCATGGTCTGTGTTAATGTTTAAGACACAAGGTTTCCCTGTAGAACGTTGCCCAAAGGCTCACACTGCCTCCTTATGGTGTATTCTGGTACCACGTGATCGCCAATTATGTAACTTACATACCTGGCCGTCCATGTGGTGTAGAAACGAACACGACTCATCAGTCCTCCACCTTCGTCCATTGCTCCATGGTCTAGTTCTGATGCCCACAGTTGGTTCCTTCAGCACTTGACAGGGATCTGCATAGGAACCCCGACTTCTATGCAGCTCTGCAGCTTCATACACCTGACATCTGAGACATTTCTATAAGAACCAGCACTAATGCTCCAGTTTGAATCAGAACCACACGGCCCAGCCTTCACTCCCCACCCGCATCAATGAGCCCATGACCCAGTCGCCGGTGCCCCACTGTTCCCTCCTCGCGCCAATTTAAAGAAAAATAGATTCTGACCCAGGCGGCACGGTGGCTTAGTGGTTGGCACATTCTCCTTTCCTCTCAGGATTCCTGGTCGAATCCCAATCTGGTTGGAGTTTCCATGTTCTCCCCGTGTCTGCGTGGGTTTCCTCCGGGTTCTCCGGTTTTCTACCACAGTCCAAAAACATGGATCAAGTCAATTGAATTCTCCAAATTGCCCCATATAGAGTGTGTATGTGTAAGTGAGTGTGTGTCCAGCGATAGATTGGCGCCCTGTCCTGGGTGTATCTGCCCCACGACCGAAACGTTCTCCCCTGGATGGGCATGGAGAACCCCCCTCACTACACTAATAGAGGATAAAGCAGAAGATTACGAATGAATGAATGAGATTCTGACCTCAGCAGACCAGGACACCCCACGAGAGGCTCCGATCTAGTCATCCAGACCACGGATCATCATGTAGCTGAACTACGAGGATCAAACAAGGTCCACCTGCTGCCCTCATGGACCCCAACAACCAGCTGCCGGGATGAGGCTCATCAGCTGCCTGTGATCAGAATGCGATACCCGTGTTTTGTTTCTGTATCTTTGTAGTATTTAATACAATAGAGACGTTATATAATTTGCACAGCACAACATTCAGTTCTTATTTCCTCCCCCCACCCCCATCATTCAGTAGCCGTATCCCGAAGCTACGCACCCTGGACGATAAATTAGCGCGGCCCAAGTGAAGTCCTCCTCGGCCGTTCACTTCCTCCCGAGCCCGTGTACTCAGCTGAGAGCGATGAAGCGTAAAATGTACAGCTCGGCGTATCCTTGAGATCCATAATTCACCGAGTTTACATTCTGAATAATTCAGCGGCTCCAAAATGTGAAAGTTTAAGAAAACCGCACTGCACCCATCGACGGGTTATTTTGTAAAAGCAGTGGTGTCTGCGGGGGGATGCCCTTCTGCCGTGTAATCTCGCCGCCTTGCTCTGGCCTTTTCTCCCGCCGTCTCGCCTGACCTTCCGCGCGAGAGCCGTGCGGATTAAAGCAGTCCATTTTCGAGGCTCTCGCCGCTCCAGTCCAAACTCCATTATAGATTTTACCTCGGGGGGGAAGCCAGGGCCTTGAGAGGCACTTCACAATTTTACCTGTTGAAAAAAAAAAAGCTAAAAGGATGGACCGGTCCTCCAGAGGGGAGTCAAGGTGGCGGTGGGTGTGTGTGTGTGTGTGTACACTACAAGTCCGGAGAAAATTGTGCTTTAGAAGCGCTCAGAAACCCCGAGCAACAGGGCCAGCGCCTCAGGGAGAAAAAGCGAGTTTGCGGAGCCTCGGGTCCCGAGTGCCGCTGCAGTGAGGAAGAGTATGAGGAGCAGCCAGATCCAGCAGGAAGAGCAGCAGACACGAGGCCTCTGAAGAATAAACCTAACAGTTATTA
>JAFMOD010000303.1:72356-112941 GCA_019802435.1 Corydoras maculifer | reverse complement strand
AAAGATTAGATTAAATGGGTCTAGGAACGTATGTAGAGAGACAGAACCACAAAAATGGACCTGATTAGATTTAGAAAGGAGAAGCTGAATCTTTGACGTCAATCAGTAAGAATCGAGCTCTGCCGGCAGGAGAACGGCCGTTAATAGAGCGCTGTTGCTCTACGATGCGTGTGCAGATTAGTCATTACCGTGTTCAGATAAATTAGCATCAGTTTTGCGTCGGAAGCCAAATCGTCTGCGAATGCTTTCCGTGCACCAGCCTCATAACGTCTGCACCATTTCATCAGCTCGGGCTTCAGCTGCACTTTTGGTTTGTTTGTCGCGCAGATGTTTGTGATAAGTGTCATGCCGAATTCGGCGAGACACCGACTTGTGGCACTACATACAGACCTTCTGACAAGCATGTGAGCTCCACACAGAGCTCCTGTCTCATTAGAGGAAAGCAACGGAGCACAGAGATGGCAGGCAGATCTCAGAGAGGACGCCAAATGGCACTGGGCAGAGCGGGTATGGGGGCATCATGATGCAAAGGAAATAATGATGTGCTCTTTGTGGAGGCGGCAACTTTACTCCTCCATATGATGACATCGCCATAATAGAACTTCGTAAAAGGGCACCGAGGTTCTGAAGCTCCCGTGCACCTCATGCATTTTAGTTCCACCTGCTGAAGTGGCGGTTCCAAACACTATGGTTCCTCATGCACTCTAGTTCCAGACCCAGTGGTTAAATCCAGGATCTTGCTGACGTGAGACGTGTAGGGTCAACCTCCTGGTACTTGTGATGCAGTCAAAACTGTAACGCATGATGGAGGTTCAACGACAATAAAATTCATTTGGGAAGAGAGATGCAGCAGCAGCACCTCCAGCTTCCTACTGTAGTCGTCTTCTTTAAACCCAGCATCCAGTCAGGAGCAGCATCAGGACCACAAGAGCATCGTCAATAAATAAGAATCAGAATCACATCATTCAACAAAAAACATGCCACAGCCTCCCGGAGACAATGAGGGTTAAGGGTCTTGGCCAAATCCAGGATCTTGTGCTGCGCAACATAAAGTGACCAATGGCAAGAAAATTCATTTGGTTAGAGAGATGCAGCTGCACCGAGGTGACGATCGCAGGAGCGCAGGCGTTACAGACCCCACAGTGCACCACCTCCACCTTCCTCATGTAGTCATCTACTGTAACGCCTGCATCCAGTCAGGAGCAGCATCAGGACCACAAGAGCATCATCGTCAGCAATAAGTAAGAATCAGAATCATGACATTCAACAGAAAACATGCCACAGCATCCCAAAGACAATGAGGGTTAAGGGTCCTGCTCAAAAGCACCTAATGGTTAAATCCAGGATACACATGACACATGATGGAGGTTAAAGGATTTTGGGTTCTACGCAAAAAAAAAAAAAAAAAAAGTGACCAGTGGCAAGAACATTCATTGGATGGCAGACTGAACGTGAAAATATGAATAATTTATTTGCTGACACAAACACCACCAACAAACAAAGAAGGAGACTTCTTTCTATACCACGTTACAATAAACAAGTCAAACCATCTGCTGAATCCTGTTCAGGGTTAGGAGGTAGCAGCCCCCCCCCCCCCCATGGAAGCCACTTTTCACAAGAAACATTAAAGTTACCGATCCACATGCTTTGTTTTAATATTAATTTAAGTCTTTTATATAGAACACTCCACGCTGAAGCCTCCTACTCGTTCCCCCCGCCATCACTCATCCGCTCATCCTCAAGATCCTCGGGTCTCTCTGGTTCAGACGAGTCGGAGGCGCTCTCCTCTCTGCCGTCGCTTCGGAACGGATCTTCGCCCTGGAAATCAGGGTGCTTTTGCTTTAAAAATCAGAGAAAACACAGGCATCTTTATTTTTAACTCTTCCTCACGATCACCTTCATATATTTCTCATATCGTTGTTTAATGCTGTCGTTGTTGATGATGGCCTTGGCGGTGAGAACGCTCTCCCTCTTCAGCTGCTCTTTATACGCCTACAAGAACACAAAGTAAGGAAAATAACCTTCTATGAATATTAAAATGTCTAAAGAGATTTTATATTGCACTACTGGAACGGTAAAACCTGTACCACTTTGTTTTTGAGGTGGCCGGGGGAAGAGAGATGCAGCTGCACCGAGGTGACGATCGCAGGGACGTAGGCGTTACAGGCCACACAGTGCACCACCTCCACCTTCCTCATATAGTCATCTTCTGTAACTCCTGCATCCGGTCAGGAGCAGCATCAGGACCACCATCGACATCAATAAGTAAGAATCAGAATCACGACATTCACCAGCATCCCAGAGACAATGAGGGTTAAGGGTCTTGCTCAAAAGCTCACACGGCCCACTTTCAGTGATATCTGGGTTTGAATTTTGGGCCCATGATGTTGCCATGTGGTCATTACAGTGACCTCACAGATCAACCAATCAGATTGCGATAAACTCAGGGTTTCATTACATAATGTGCTTTTATGAGACACTTACCACAGAAATCCCAACTGGACATTGACATAAGAGGTCATGATGGTACCACAGTTGTGGTGACCTTACAGCTCAACCACTCAGGTTGTGAGAAACAGTTTCATCTCGGCTCATTTGGACATACAAGTCACTCACCTACTATATAATGGGCAGTTTGAGGTTTGGGACGAGGCCCGTCTAGCCATCTAATTTTTTCAGGATTTAAAAGCCCTGTAATTTATTTAGAGAGCACTTTTTACAAACAGTACGTCACAAAGCAGCTTTACAGAACAAAAAGCCTTTAAACCCCCAAAGAGCAAGTCGAAGCAACAGTGGCAAGACATAACTCTGTTATGTTGTTATTTTAAGGAAGAAACCTTGGGAGGGGCGGCACGGTGGCTTAGTGGTTAGCACGTTCGCCTCTCAGCACTAGGGATTCCCGGTTCAAATCCCCATCTGGGTGGAGTTTTCATGTTCTCCCCGTGTCCGCGTGGGTTTCCTCCGGGTTCTCCGGTTTCCCCCACAGTCCAAAAACATGAATCAAGTCAATTGAATTCTCCAAATTGCCCCATATAGTGTGTGTCTGTGTGAGTGTGTGTCCAGCCATAGATTGGCGTCCTGTCCTGGGTGAATCTGCCTAGCGCCGGAAATGTTCTCCCCTGGATGGGCATGGGGAACCCCCCCCCGTGACCCTAATAGAGGATAAAAGCCGAAGAAAATGAATGAATGACTCAGGTGATGGTCTTATTTTAACTTAAATTTAATTTTTTTTTTTTTTTTAAGTCTCAACCCAACAGGTTTCCAATCTTTTCAGGATTGAGAAATGGTGAGCCAGAAGTGAACCATTTACCTTCCATGACCTTCTGATTGGATTTCTGGTCCGATAAGGTGCGCAACTCGCGCAAAGCCAAAAGTGTCTTCTGGAACTTGTGCACCATACAGTCCTTAAAGCAAAACGACGTAATGAGTGTTACGTTCCAATAAAATGGTCAGGAGTGGGCGGATTCATTCCAAAAGAATTTAATGCGTTCTACGGAATAGACAACCAAGTGTAAAAAAAAAATTCGATAAATAAATTTAAAAAATAATTAATTAAAAAAAATAATAAAAAAATAAATAAATAAAAAAAATAAAAAAAAAATCAATGGTGGGCGACCACGATTGATGAGACAGCTCTGAATTCTCAAAGATCCTGCTTTGGTATATAATCTTAGGTGGGCTGTCCTTCCTCTGTGTGGGGGAGTGTGAATGTCCCTTCCATATATAGTGGGGACATCCTGAGACCCCAGTCTCACCTTTATATTTAATAAAGGTCACCTGCCCCCTAAGTCTACAATATCACAGCTCACCCTGTGATCAGCCATCCCTACCCTTTCCCCATGCTCATCCAGCACCTGGTCGTTCCATCAGTTCCCTGCAGCAATTCAACAGTTGTGAATGACTAAATATTGTTTTAAAGTATTAATTGAAAACCTTACACGAGTCGGTCCGTGGGCGACAACGGTGGATTAGTGATTGGCATGTTCTCCTCTCAGCGCTAGGGACTCCCGGTTCAAACCCCAATCTGGGTGGAGTTTGCAAGTTCTCCCCGTGTCTGCATGGGTTTCCTCCGGGTTCTCCAGTTTCCTCCCACAGTCCAAAAACATGGATTAAGGTCAGCTGAATTCTCCAAATTGCCCCATATAGAGAGTGTGTGTGAGTGAGTGTGTGTCCAGCAATAGATTGGCACCCTGTCCTGGATGCATTTGCCCAGCGCCCAAAATGTTCTTCCCTGGATGGGCATGGGGAACCCCCCGCGACCCTAGTAGATGATAAAGTGGAAGATAATGAATGGATGGAGTCAGTCCGTTGGAACGAAATCGGAGCTTTAACCCGTTTAATACTCACATGAAGGAAGCTGACTGCTCGGTCATCGAACTTGCCATGTCGGCGTATGTAGTCGAGCGTCTCGCGGTGGTAGGTGCTGCCGAAGTGCTTTTCTATGTCCTTATCCTCGAAGGTGCGATATTTACAAAAGGCACACGTGAAGACCAGTCTGATGAGGAACAGGGCACAAGAGTTAACGTGATGAAGTAACGGAACCCCAATAGTACCACCACGGAGCAGGGGTTATTGGGTGGGGGCATTATTCCTATCCCAGCAGTGTCACTGAGGTGGAGAAATGAAACTCCAGCAGCACTGCTGCACTAAACCCCTCACCACATCAGTGTTACTGCAGAACTGACAAACAATCCACCACCCAAATGATACCTGTTCTGTGATGGTGCTGAGTACCAACAGGGGACTAACAACAAAGAACACAGATGGACTACAGTCTGGAATTGTAAAAGTCCATCTGTATGGTAAGTGGAGGAAATTGAGGATGGAACAAGAAGGGTGTGTGGCCTAACTTTTGACTGGTACTGGAATTCCAGAACCATGACCCTTTCTGCAGCTCTATTCAGGATGAAGGGTACCTGTGACGGTCTCCGTATTTCTCGCAGTTCTTCTCCCGTCTGCGTCGGCGTTTCTCCCTCAGCCGGACTCGCCTCTCCTCCACTGAGGAGGCAGGGAACAAACATTTAATCAGAGGAGAACCCGAAATCCGTAGATCCTTGGGTATCGTCATCATGAGAGTCCTACAGAACCATACCAGCTGCTTTAACCCTGAGATCATGTCCTTCAGAGTTCTGAAAGAGAGAAAGTTCTAAGTTCGGGCCGAACGCCTTCAGAGAACATCAACATGACGGACTGAACGTCACACCTCACCTCTGCGACATTCGGTCCTGAGGAAGGAATTAAGAAAGTAAAGGTAAATGGATCGACTTCAAAAAAGTCACATGATTTTAAGACCTTCTACAAACCTGCAGTCAGTATTATTTTTGGCGTTACTCCCATAATCCTCTGCTTCTTAATCTTGCTTGGGGGCACGGGAACCGGCAGCAGGCGTTTGGTTCCGCGACACGCCGGGGGGGCGGTGCTCCAGTTGAGACTCGGAGCGCTGACATCACCCCTCTGTCTGGAGATCTACAGAAATAGAAAATTAAAAGGGGACCGAAACCAGAAGGAACCAGAATCAGGTCCAGTGAAACCGTGTGAGTTTACCCCATCTCATCATCCAAAGGGTTTCCCATGCCCATCCAGGGACCAGGAGACGAACAGGGACCTGCTGTGAGGTAGACCAACTTACCCTTGCACCACCAAGCACCCCCCAATTCCCTTTTGCAACTAAAACAAAGGTCATGGGTAAGTACCTGGTACTTACCCCTCTGTTTTTGGAACAGCACGTCGCTGCAGTTTCAGCTCCTCGGCCCCCCCACCGATGACGAGCCTGGTCCCGCCCACGCGAGCCGACAGGTCCGGGACTGACGTAAGCGACGGGGCTGGACGAGGCCGACAGGTCGCTGTAAGAACCCTGGCTCTCGTCGCTGTTGGAATATGGAGAGCCGGATCTCCTGGAGGGACTCGGATACGGCAGGCGACAGTCTAACGGCTCGTCGGCGCAGGGCGCAGAACGTGAGAAGGCCTCGCCCCCGTCACTCTCAGCAGCCGCCACGTCCAGACCGAAAGACGAATACACATTAAACCTGCAGAGGAAGGAGCAGAAGGTTACGACGGGGTTAGAGGGGCAAAGTTGATGAGAAGGGAACCAATCGTCACCTCGTCTCTGATGACGGGAAAAGATGGAACTGCTGCCAGCCGTCGTCGGCGTCTAAGAAACAGGAGATATCCATCAACCAAACCACGTTTAATCCTCACCACATCCCATAATACCGTGCATAGTGTCAGCAGCCATGCATGAGCACGGACGGGCCACCCAGTGTCATGTGGAAGAAAGGCGTGGCTGCATGCAAAATTGTCAAGTACGCACTACATAGTAGACATCAAGGATAATGTCCAACATCAAAAAGCATGACAATTATATTAAATAGTGGAACCATCAGAGAGCGTTCAGAGGGGGGCAGGGGGGTTATTATACAATATACTTGCTTATTACTTTACAGGCAGGTTTATTTCTACAGCACCTACTTTTTTCATACAGCAGCAATTTAAAGTGCAGATTATTGAAAATAATGAAAGGCATTTAAAATGTGCATAAAATAGAGAAATCCATCCATTATCTTCCACTTTATCCTCTATTAGGGTTACGGGGGGGGGGGGGGGTTCCACATGTCCAGATACACGCCAATCTATCACACTCACTCACACAGACACACTCTATATGGGGCAATTTGGAGAACTCAATTGACCTTGATCCATGTTTTTGGACTGTGGAAGGAAACCGGAGAACCCGGAGGAAACCCACGCGGACACGGGAAGAACATGCAAATTTCACCCAGATTGGGATACGAACCGGGAATCCCTAGAGCTGAAAGGAGAACATGCCAAACCACTAAGCCACTGTGCCGGCCAAGTCGAGAAATCAGAGCAACAAAAAAAAAAACACAAAAAAAAAAGAAAGAAAAAAGATGACTGGAATAATATAAAGAAATATATCAAAGGAGCAAGGTGGTACGGACGCCAATCTATCGCTGGACAGACACTCACACAGACACGCACACAAACACACTCTCTATGGGGCAATTTGGAAAACTCAATTGACATGATCCATGTTTTTGGACTGTGGGAGGAAACCGGAGAACCCGGAGGAAACCCACGCGGACACAGGGAGAACATGGAAACTCCACCCAGAGGGGGATTCGAACCAGGAATCCCTAGTGCTGAGAGGAGAACATGCTAAACCACTAAGCCACCTGACGTGAATATTAAAGTGTTAAATAAATAATAGGGTGGCACAGTGGCACCTCTCAGCGCTAGTGATTCCCGGTTCGAATCCCCATCTGGGTGGAGTTTCCATGTTCTCCCCATGTCTGCGTGGGTTTCCTCCGGGTTCTCCGGTTTCCTCCCACAGTACAAAAACATGGATCAAGTCAATTGAATCCTCAAAATTGCCCCATATAGAGTGTGTCTGTGTGAGTGAGTGTGTGCCCAGATAGATTGGCGCTCTGTCCTGGGTGTATCTGCCCAGCACCCAAAACGTTCTCCCCTGGATGGGCATGGGGAACCCCACCGTAACGCTAATAGAGGATAAAGCGGGGATGATGAATATATATATATATATATATATATATATATATATATATATATATATATATATAAACCTTACTAAAATACCTCACACAGAATCTAATACAGATAAGTGTGTGTGTGTGTGTGTGTGTGTGTGTGTGTGTGTGTGTGTGTGTGTGTGTGTGTGTTGTACCTGCATTAGTTGAAATAAGTTGCTGATCGTCTGCAAAACTACAAACACAGCAGTAAACATTCAAGCAGGATTATTTGTAACATTCAGAATCGTAACAGATGTTCGGTATATCGTGCTACCTCCTGAAAACCCCACGCTTCCCTCTCAAAGTCATTTCCACGGAGCGTGAAGATCAGACGCCACAGAATCAGAACCATCCTCCACCAAGCTCCCCGCGATCAGACAGCCGCCATGCCGCCGCTCCACCGACGCCATCCAATCCCAAAATGCACCGCGGCCACAGGTTAAATCCCGCACACCTGAGCCTGATGATCAGCTGATGCTGCAGGTGTGTGTTTTAGAAAGCGGCCTCGTCGCTGAGGAAAGAAAACGGCGGGAGGTTGAGGCTCTGCGCTTTTAAAACGCTGCTCTGAGCAGAAAGACGGATTTTATCCCATAAAGAAAGAACAGGAATATAAAACGGGCTTGAATGTGCAGTGGAAGCTTCGGTGTAGTTATAGGAGTTGTCCGCCAGATGGAGCCCCCGCACAAGAAACATATACAGCTATTATGGCGTTTAAATATTTAAGTGTGAAACTTTTTACCACTTAATTAGAATCAAAACTGATTAAACGCACACTTTGTATTTGTTCTGTGTTTTATTTTTAAAATGTTTAAATACAAATAAACCCCGGCGGCACGGTGTCTTAGCGGTTTAGCATGTTCTCTTCTCAGCGCTAGGGATTCCCGGTTCGAATCCCAATCTGGGTGGAGTTTCCATGTTCTCTCCGTGTCGGCGTGGGTTTCCTCCAGGTTCTCCGGTTTCTTCCCACCGTCCAAAAACATGGATTGAATTTTCCAAATTGCTGAGTGTCCAGTAATAGATTGGCGTCCTGTCCTGGGTGTATCTGTCCAGCGCCCGAAACGTCCACCGTGACCCTAGTAGAGGATAAAGCAGAAGATAATGGATGAATGGATGTAAAAATAAACCCTGGAAGTGGGGAACGTCATGAAAGCTCATGTGTGTAAGGAGGGGGCTTTGGAAAAGTCTGACCATCTACGGAGCCAGAAGTCTTTAGAGGGCCTTCTGGAGAAAAAACTGAAGAGGCAGTATCGGGGGTGAAGGGAAAGTTGCTCTCCGCAGAACTGGGCTGAGACGGCGTGGAAAGGGACCCTGAAGAAGGTGGAATCTGGAGGTGTAAACTGGGCCTCTCACCTTTAATTCGAACTGGCTCCGTTTTAACAGGCCTTAATCATTATTAAACCCCAATACTTTTGTCTGTATATGGTACACAGTGAAGTGTTGGAGTTGCAGATTGTGTTGAGACTGACGTCATGCCTGTTTGCAGTTACACTAAACATACAGACTTAATAAACGTGATATTAAGTCAGGTTGTTAGCCATCAGTCTGAAAGTGTTTAAAATCCCAGTCACCAAAATGACTTCATGTTTTATTCCATATTCTCAGTTTTATTCACCGTAAAGATGGACTTTGTAGTTCTACACCCTCAGCGCTGGAGATTCCCGGTTCGAATCCCAATCTGGGTGGAGTTTCAATGTCCTCTTCGTATCCATGTGGGTTTCCTCTGGGTTCTCAGGTTTCCTCCCGCAGTCCAAAAACATGGATGAAGTCAATTGAGTTCTCCAAATTACCCCATATAGTGTGTTTGTGTGAGTGAGTGTGTGTCCAGAGATGGATTGGTGCCCTGTCCTAGGTGTATCAGCCCAGCGCCTGAAACGTTCTCCTCTGGATGGGCATGGGTGACCCCCCCCCCCCCCCCCGCGACCCTAATAGAGGATAAAGCTGAAGATAATGGATGGATAGTTCCACAATTCTCTTTGTGTTCTAGAGTATACTGTGCTCTCACCTTACCACATCAGTGTCACTGCAGAACTGACAATAAACAATCCACCACCCAAATGATACCTGTTCTGTGATGCTCCTGAGAACCAACAGGGGACCAACAACAACAAAGAACACAGATGGATCATAGTCTGGAATTTAACAAAGACCTGGAAAAATAAAGCACCGGACTGAAGGAGGGTGCAGTGACGTGTGGTGTGTAATGTTTCCGAATTAGAAATAATGGCACCGTGAGACGCAAGCAACCACTGCTAACTCAAGATCGATGAGGGAATTTGGTTGGAAAAATGTTGAAAGGTTTTTTGTGTCTCCCAAAATAACAGGTTCTCAGAGTCAGGGGCAGTGTTGGAGGAGATGTGGAGTCGGGATGGCCAACCATTATCATATATCCTCGGGATGTCAAAAAATTAAATCGTACTGGAGGGAAATAACCAACGAAATAAACAAAATATTGGATTTTGAATTGGAACACTTACAAAACCATGTATTTACTGAAAATTCTACTAGCATGCAGGAGAAAGGCCCTAACTCAGAAATGGCTCCAGGCAGATCCTCCAACACTAAACCAATGGCGTGGTATTGTAAACGAGATTTATAAAATTGAAAGTTTGACCTTTACTTTAAGAATAGATTCGAAGGGTTTGAAACTATGGGACAATTAGATTGTGTATGCATCACACATTCATTCATTCATTATCGCCTGCTCTATCCTCTAGTAGGGTCGCGGCGGGGTTACCCATGCCCATCCAGGGGAGAACGTCTCGGGCGCTGGGCAGATACACCCAGGACAGGACACCAATCCATTGCTGGGTACACACTCACTCACTCACACATACACACTCTATATGGGGCAATTTGGAGAATTCAATTGACTTGATCCATGTTTTTGGACTGTGGGAGGAAACCGGAGAACCCAGTGAAAACCCACACAGACATGGGGAGAACATGGAAACTCCACCCAGATTGGGATTCGAACTGGGAATCCCCAGCGCTGAGAGGAGAACATGCTAAACACTAAGCCACCGTGCTGCCCTGCATCACACTTTCATTCATTCATTCATTATCTCCCGCTTATCCTCTATTAGGGTCGCGGTGGGGTTCCCCATGCCCATCCAGGGGAGAACGTCTCGGGCGCTGGGCAGATAGACCCAGGACAGGGCGCCAATCCATCGCTGGGCACACCCTCACTCACACACACACACTCTATAGGGGGCAATTTTGAGAATTCAATTAACTTGTTCCATGTTTTTGGACTGTGGGAGGAAACCGGAGAACCCGGAGGAAACCCACGCAGACACGGGGAGAACATGGAAACTCCACCCAGATGGGGATTCGAACCAGGAATCCCTAGCGCTGAGTGGCGAACGTGCTAAACCACTAAGCCACCGTGCCGCCGCATCACACTTTGATATGTAAAAAATATAGAACTGTATTTGTATTGTTATGCCCATGACAATGTTCTTCAATAATTTTCTTTTCTTTTCTGTATTGCTTATGTTAAAACTTAAAATAAAAAGTATAAAAAAAAGAATTAGAAATAATGGCACATGAGAAATCTTTTTATAAAGATTTATAAAGCTTTAGCATTGTTCTTAAACAGAAAAAACGAAAAGTAAAAGGCGTACAGTCGCTTCATACTGCCGTTTCAGGAGCAGCACATCGAAATGAATCGACATCATGTTGTTCTCTGATGTCATCAATAAATCCCGGTGCAAACTATAATCAATAACAAACGTCGTCCTGGTTCCGAAGCAAACAATACAATCATGAACTGCAGCACAGTGAGATTCGTACTGTGTGAATGTCAGGATGCCAGAGAGCCGGGATTATCAGGACAATGTACAGATTAATAAAAGAAAAACAAAATGCAACGGGAACTTGGATTATAGTCTGACCACATGAATACTCCGGGTGTCACGCTCGGCGTCGTGCGGCATCATCTTCACAACATTATGGTCTGTCAGTCAGTCGGAACAATCATCAACACATATCTGCTCGACAAATAAAGCCATTAAAAAAAAAAAAAGGATTCTAGAACCCGATAAGATCGAACACAAGATGAAAGCACTTCAGCGTGACCTCATCTCAGAGTTCGGACTACGTCCCTCACAGTTGGTCTAGAAGGTCTCGTGAGGGGAACGTCACTGTTCAGTCATAACATTTTTTTTCCCACGCTCATTCTTTGGTATGAAGGATGTGACAGAGGTTTAAACTAATTCGGAACACCGTGTGGGTGGGGAGTCGGCGCGATGCAAATGTTTTAGACAATCATCAGCACGTGGTTTAAGTTCGTCCTCGACTCGCCGGAGGATCATGGAAATTCAGGGGTCGGGGTCCGGATCGAGTCAGGGTTGAAGGCCATGGAAACCGGAAGTCGTGGACGATGCTTTTGAGTTCAGAAGAGGATCTGCCTTGTGGTCATTCTGTACTCGGTGCCAGCTGAGGAGGATCTATTTTAAAGGCAAAAATAATTAGGTGGATTTGATCGTATTATCTGTGGACATCGTGTTTTCTCCCTGAATTATGATGTCATAATGCTGCATGTGCCACACATACAATTTTGCTGCATGTAGCTTTGTTGTTGTTCAGTTCCATTTCTCGTTTAATACTTTTGTGTTCATCCTAGAAAATCGAACTACAGAGTGACACGACCCTCTTATGGCTCATAATCCACCTCGTAGTTCAGAATATTCAGAGAGAAATATGTACACAGAAGAAAATCAGGTTCAGGTTCTAATTGTTTTATTTATCCATCCATCCATTATCTTCTGCTTTATCCTCTATTAGGTTCACGGGGGGGGGGTTCCCCATGCCCATCCAGGGGAGAACGTCTCAGCCGCTGGGCAGATACACCCAGGACAGGGCGCCAATCCATCGCTTTGTTTTATTTATTTTACCTTTAAATATCCCAGAGTAACAAATAGGGATGAGACGATTCATTGTTATTGCAATTAATCGCGATCAAAAATGTTTTAATGTTTCAATTTATTTATTGGGGCGGCACGGTGGCTTAGTGGTTTAGCACGTTTTCCTCTCAGCGCTAGGAATTTCCGGTTCATATCCTGATCTGGGTGGAGTTTCCATGTTCTCCCTGTGTCTGCGTGGATTTCCTCCGGGTTCCTCCCACAGTCCAAAAACATGGATCAAGTCAATTGAGTCTCCAAATTGCCCCATATAGAGTGTGTCTGTGTGAGTGAGTGTGTGCCTAGTATTAGATTGGCGTCCTGTCCTGAGTGTATCTGCCCAGCGCCCAAAACGTTCTCCCCTGGATGAGCATGGGGGACCCCACCGCGACCCTAGTAGAGGATAAAGCGGAAGAAGATGGATGGATGGAATTAATTTATTGTAAGAGCGACTGAAAAATCGTCATGACGACATCAATAGGAAAATTATGTTTGGACCAGTGGCGCAACTCGCACGGAACAAAAATTGCAAAATAAAAGTTCCACTTGATTGTTTACTTAGTTTTCTTTAAATGGATAGAATATTTACTTTTAGGGACACGGAATTTTTTTACTTTTTTTTTTTTTTTTAAACTTAATATTTTGTCTTAATAATTTTTTTTTTTAGTTATTGCATAATAATCATACAATCGTGATTATTTCTTAGGACAATAATCATCCCATCAAAACCTCATCAATTAATCATCTCACCCCTAGTGCCAAATATGGACGTAACACGGTGCCGACTAGAAAATGTTAGCTAATTTGTGTGTGTTGTACTTATTCACTCGTATCTCCAATTTACTTCTCAGTATGTTTTTAAAACGTATGACCAAAGTCCCCGCAGAACGGGGAGGAAATGCAGAACTCCAGACCTTCAACCTGGAATCGACCCCCAGAACCTTCAGGATGTGAGGAGGCCGTGCTCACCGCTGTCACCCAGGTTTATTATAAGAGACACACATCTGAAGGTTCTGATCTTCTGGAGGACCTTCTGGGTCTGAAAGCACCCAGCAGGTCCCTCACACCCCGTTAGAGTACGGGACGCTGGTCTCCTGGTTAATACTTTCTTTGATCTCTGTGGGTAAGGAGTCGAAGAGGTCGTCCTCCACGCTGAGCCCGGCTCGGCGCAGGAGGCGACACTGACCCAGCTGACTGGGGAGCCGTTCCAGACAGTTCCCCTTCAGCTCCAGGTGGGTCAGCTGCACCAGCTGCCCAATCTTCTCCGGTAAGGAGGTGATGGAGTTGTAACCCAAACACAGGCTGCGGAGCTTGGTGCATCTGAAGAGTTGCTTGGGGACCACCTCCACCTTGTTCCCCGTGATATAGAAGTGCTGGAGGTTCTGCAGGAACCCTATGTCTGGCGGAATCACCGCAATAGCGTTGTGACTCAAATCCAGGTGCCTGAGTTTGCTCAGGTTGAAGAGTGCGGCGGGTAACGCCTCCAGCTTGTTGTGGGACATATACAGGAACTCCAGACTCTTGACCAGGCTGATGGACTGCGGGATGGTGATTATTTTATTGTGCCACAGTTTAAGACAGGTGAGCCTCCTCAGGTGCTGGAAGCTGATGACCTCCTCGATGGTGCGGATGTTGTTGGATTTAAGGTCGAGCTCCTGTAGGTTGGTCAGGCTAAAAATGGCGTGCGGGATCCTTTCCAGTTCGCAGTTGTGCAACTCGAGATCAGACAGGTTCATCATCTTCTTCAGACTGTTCAGCACCAAGAGCTTGGTGCCGTCGTTGTGCACCACCAGCTTCTGCAGATGAGGAGCCAGGTCCGTGATATTGGTGGGGATCTTTGTGAGGTTGCTCTTCAGATGCAGCACCTTTAGATGCCTCAAGTCCCTCAGCGACTCCAAACCGATCATCTTGTTGTTCTCCGAGTTCAGGTTCCCCACAAGGTAGAGCTCCTTCAGGTTCTTGGTCAGGTAAACCCAGGGTGGAATCTCGGCCACGTCCGTGAATTTGACGTGAAGGCACCGGAGGTGGTCCCGCAGGAAACTGAACGCCGTCTGCTCCACCTTGGCGGGACAGTGGTACAGATGCAGCTCCTGGAGGTTGGTCATCTGCGAGATCTTGGCCGTGATGCGCGCCTCGGGGATCAGCTCCAGCTTCAGGATCTCCAGGTCGGTGAGGTCGAACACGGCGTTGGGGACGCCCGAGAGCATGAACAGGTGCAGCTCCAGCTTGTCCTGCGCGTTCCTGCTGACGTGCTGCCGCAGTTTCTCAAAGGTCCACTCGTGGTTCAAACTGATCTCCCGGAGCTTGTTCTCGCTGACCTCCGAGAGGAAGACCCCGAAGCGCTTGGAATACAGCTGGTCGTACTGATCCACCATGTGCAGGAGGAACGCAAAGTCATTCTTGACGTCTGGAATGTCGCTGAAGCTGCTCTCTTCCCGGACCTTCTCGAACGAGTACTCTTTCAGGGGGCGGCGGAACAGCCAGAAGAGCGTGTGGATGCACACCAGGCCGTAGACGCCGATGAGGGCGATGTAGCTGATGAGCAGCTTCTTCAACATGAACGCCATGTTGTGAGTGCAATGGAACTTGGTGTAGCCGGTCAGATGTTTCACATTCGGCGTGCAAAGGTGCTCGAAATTGATGGAGGCGACAAACGTGGTGGTGTAGCACAGAATCAAAATAAACTTCACCGTCTTGATCACGGTCTGAGCCACGTAGAGCTTGTAGATCAAGTCACTGTCCTCGACGTGTACGCGGAACTTGCGGACCTTCTCGAAAAGAGCTTTGGCTTGTTCTCCGTCCTTCTTGTCCAGAATAGTCATGCTGGGGACTTCGATCACGGGCCGCTCAGTGGAGAACTTGACGCTGGATTTCAGGATCATGGGGGTGGACTGGTGTGGACTTCCCTCCTCACTGCTGGTGGAAAAGTGCTTTGGTAACGAGGGACCAGTCGTCAGTCGTTGTTTATTCTCCTCGGAGTCCTCGCACGCCGTCTCTGATAAGGCTTTGGTGGTCCACGGTGACTCGAAGCACTTTCCCAAAATGGAGACGAAGTGCTCGATTTTCGAGCTGGTCTTTGGATACTTGAACCAGAAGTTGCTGCTGACCATGAGGATGATGGTGTGAATGAGCGCAAGGTAGGGGAAGTATTTAGAGTACCAGGGGAGAGCTTTATGGTAGCACATCTGGTTGACGAACACATACTGCTGGAAGTCCATGTTGGTCTTGACTCCGGTGGACGGACTCTCGCCGGCGGCGGACGGATGGGAGACGTGGAGCCGTCGCAGTCCCGAATCGGTGAGGTCTTGTGTTGGTGGAGGTGCGGTGGTTAAAGTGACGCCGTTTCCCGCAGCGAGACCGGCGGCTGCCACCGTGGGCTTTGCCGTGCTGACCGTTTCCTCCCACGAATCCAGAACTGGTAAACACACCACCTGATCTCTGGTCAGCTGCATTGTCCCTGCAAATATGGCCACCATCAGCATAACCACACCCAAATAATCCATGAACACGTCCCACCATGGCTTCAGGATCCGATACGTCGGCTGGATGTCGTTCAGAGAGGCGACTTCCGTCAGAGTGAACATTCCTACACAAAAGACAACATCTGTCAGCATTTAGCTTTTAATCCATCAAGAAACTGCAGGTTTTTACTCAATTAGGTTAATTAACATGCCTCGCCTTAGTGGTTGGCATGTTCTCCTCTCAGCACTAGGGATTCCCGGTTCGAATCCCCAACTGGGTGGAGTTTCCATGTTCTCCCAGTGTCCGTGTGGGTTTCCTCCGGGTTCTCCGGTTTCCTCCCACAGTCCAAAAACATGGCTCAAGGTCAATTGAGTTCTCCAAATTGCCCCATATAGAGTGTGTCTGTGTGAGTGAGTGTGTGTCCAGTGATAGATTGGCGCCCTGTCCTGGGTGTATCTGCCCAGCGCCCGGAACGTTCTCCCCTGGATGGGCATGGGGAACCCCCCCCGACCGATGACCCCAGTCCCTAGTACAGGACTAAGCGGAAGATAATGACACCTCAACCAATTCAAACACCTTAAAAGCCATAAAAATGCCAAACCATGATATAACTACAATTTACAATTAACCCAAACAACCAATTAATGGCAAACACCTTAACTACCCTTTACCATTCAACGCCGATACCTCAGTTTGTCTTTAATTAATGGTGTCTTAATGAAAGTTCAGAATGTTTAGTAAATATCTGGAACAGTACAGAGTCATGGCGACCCCTCCGAAGGGAGCAGAACTATTCGGCGTTACTCCTGAAAGCACCACAAATGCAGTAATAAAAGTCAGAGCAGAGCTGATGGAACTGTGCTACTTCACACGTTCCCACTCGTTTCCACCGCGACAGCAGCATTCCTTCGTCACGGAGATTTAACTCCTCGGGACAGAGCCCTCTTCGGCGCTTCTTAATCTCGGCCTCGTGAGAGAACGCGGGCTTTGAAGTCTAGACTTCAGAACGATGCCCATGAATGAGATTTACATCCGATTTGACTCGTCCCTCGATTAGACTAAATACGCCAGGAGAAGGGAAAGTAACACCATCGTTTACATTTAGAACATCGTACAGTCGGAGAAACCGAGCGCTCCAGCAATAACAGCAGCATCACTGACGGATCAACTAACTAACATAAACTAACATGCTTCTACCTGCAGCTACCAAACTCATAACCTTCATACACTAACAACTCATACTCTAACATATCCTGTTATACACTACAGTACACTAATTTACACGAACATTCCCTATAACATACAGTTTTGTACATGATATTACACTAAAGCATATAATACCACTATACTATTACGCATACACTACCATACACAATACTGTATACTATCACACACTTCATGAAACTATAAAACACTACGGTACATTAGGTGTTTTTGTACATTTATCCATCCATTATATTCCGCTTTTTTCCTATATTAGGGTCGCAGGGGGGGGGGGGGGGGGTTCCCCATGCCCATCCAGGGGAGAACGTTTCGGGCGCTGGGCAGACACACCCAAGACAGGACACCAATCAATCGCTGGGCACGCACTCACACACACACTCTATATGGGGGCAATCTGGAGAACTCAATTGACCTTGATCCATGATTTTGGACTGTGGGAGGGAACCCATGCGGACACGGGGAGAACATGGAAACTCCTCCCAGACTGGGATTTGATCCGGGAATCCCTAGCACTGAGAGGAGAACATGCCAACCACATAGTCACTGTGCCGCCCCTGTTTTTGTACATTGCATTATACATTACGGCACACAGTATTATAAATGCTACTGTACACTATTTACACTACACTAATACTAAAATACACTATACTACTTATAAACATTAATATACACATACACTACAACACCTACAACAACCTACTGTACATTATTACATACAATAAGATACACTATTATACATGTTGCAGTATAATATTACACACTACAGTACAGTTATACAGTACTGTACAGTATTACATACACTAACATGAATTTATACCCTACCATATACACTACCATGCACTATTACTCATCACAGTACACTATTACATACCCTACGATACACTATTAAACATGCTGCTGTATAATATTACACTATTAGAGAGTAACATACCCTGTTATACACTTTTGTACTGTATTATACACTACTACATACACTACCATGCACTATTACTCATCACAGTACACTATTACATACCCTACGATACACTATTAAACATGCTGCTGTATTATATTACACTATTAGAGAGTAACATACCCTGTTATACACTTTTGTACTGTATTATACACTACTACATACACTACCATACACTATTACTCATCACAGAACACTATTACATATCCTACTATACACTATTAAACATGCTGCTGTATAATATTACACAATTATAGAGTAACATACCCTGTTATACACTCCTCTACTCTATTATACACTATTACATACACTACCATGCACTACTAGTCATCACAGTACACTATTACATATCCTACTATACACTATTAAACATGCTGCTGTATAATATTACACTATTAGAGAGTAACATACCCTGTTATACACTTCTGTACTGTATTATACACTACTACATACACTACCATGCACTATTACTCATACAATGTTATATAGTACTGTACACTGTTACATACACCACATGCATTATTATACACAACTGCACACTATTAATTACACTATGAAACAAAGCAGTCATTGTGGTGTATTAGTAACAGTAACATTAACAAACACATAATTAAATTGTGGGTGGTTAGTATGTTCTCCTCTCAGCGCTGGGGATACAGGTGCGAATTCCGATCTGGGTGGAGTTTCCATGTTCTCCTGTTTCCTCCCACAGTCCAAAAAAACATATTGTGTGTGTCTGAGTGAGTGAGTGTGCCCAGCGATGGAGTGGCACCCTTTCCTGGGTGTATCTGTCTTGTGCCCCCCCAAGACCCTAGTAGAGGATTAAGCGGAAGATAATGAATGATTGAATAAATAATAAAATTCTATCAGAGAAATGCCGGACTTTTAACAGGGAAGACAAAACAAAATCTGGAACTAAGGAGGAACACCTTGGTTTTTTATTTTATTTATTCTGAAGTTGTTTGTATGAGAGACAACGAACATTGAGAAGTTTTTTTTTTTACCTTATGAAATATCATCCTTCCCATGCAGTTACATACTGCTGTTTAAAACAATACAGGTTCTGTAACTCTGCTGCTGGTCTCACTATTATTTACACTAATATTTACACAAATTTTTACCCTCAACAGTTTTTACCCAAGAGCCATCGCTATGCTGAACAATAGGAAATAATAAACTAGCAACCAAACAGTTACAGTCGACTTAGTGCAAAATAAATGTGTGAAATATATATCAAGTGCAATATGTTCTAGTGAAAATTGTGCAATACAGGTATTTCATATTGTTTGTATATATTATGCCTTATATTTTATTTTATTTTACTTAAATTTATTCACACATTATATTATATTGTTTTTTATTTTGTTCATGTTTTTAACTAGCACCCAAATTCTATTCATTCATTCATTCATTCATTCATTATCTTCCGCTTTATCCTATATCAGGGTCGCGGGGGGGTTCCTCATGCCCATCCAGGGGAGAACGCTGGGCAGATACACCCAAGACAGGGCGCCAATCTATCAGTGAGCACACACTCACTCACACACACACTCTATATGGGGCAATTTGGATAATTCAATTGACTTGTTCCATGTTTTTCGACTGTGGGAGGAAACCAGAGAACCCAGAGGAAACCCACGCAGACACGGGGAGAACAAGGAAACTCCATCCAGATGGGGATTCGAAGCGGGAGTCCCTAGTGCTGAGAGGCGAACGTGCCAACCACTAAGCCACTGTGCCGCCCCCAAATTTCATTGTTATGAACATTCTAATGACAATAAAGTTGATTCTGATTCGATTCTGATTCGCTGAATCAAGAACTAGATCAATACTTTCAGAAGTGTTTATAGTTGTTGCAGGTCAGTAAATGAGAGGAGGATGAGAGAAAACCTTTACATTTTAAGCATTTATCACCGAGATTAAAGTGTCAGACTGAGCGTCAGCGTCTGCGGAATGAATCATCTTCGTTAAAACCGTGGCTTAAACATGCCGTCGGATTTTAAACCAATCAAAAACCAGCCTGTATAATTGAAGCCGCACATGATGTCAGGTCTGATCCGCTGCAGTGGAGGCAGCAGCGCGCCCGTCTGCGACATCAGAACAGAATCCGTACAAAATGAGTTCTTTGTAAATCATTACTGTGGTTTTTGTTTTATTATGGGATGTCACATGGACTGTTGCTGATATAAGGTTTATTTGCAAGTGTGGTGGATGAGTACAAAGTAATGGAGAACGTGGTAGAGAGGGCAAGCAGGGTGGGGTGGATGGTGTAGAGTTGCTGTAGTACTTGGTGATGAAGAGAAAGAGAAGGTTTACAGGACAGGAGTGAGACCAGTGATGCTGTACAGATCTGAGACGGTGACTCCGACCAAAAAGCAGGAGACGAAGGGGGAGGGTCGTGATGGAGATTCTGTAATTCTCATCGGGAGTGATGAGAATGGAGATTAGGAATGAGTTTATTAGAGGGATAGGGCTGGTAGGATAAGGTAGGAAGGTGGAGTGGACATGTCCAAAGGAGAGATTAGATTTATATTGATAGAAGGAGAAGAGGAAGACCAATTAGGAGGTTTGCATTAGGTATCCCAACCATGGCCAATTTAATGGTTGAGGTCTGATGACGCGTGGGTTTTCTCCTGGTTCTCCGGTTTCGTCCCACAGTCCAAAAAACGTGACTCAAGGTCAATTGAATTCTCCAAATTGCCCCACATAGAGTGTGTCTGTGTGAGTGAGTGTGTGCCCAACAATAGATTGGCGCCCTGTCCTGGGTGTATCTGCCCAGCGCCCGAGACGTTCTCCCCTGGATGGGCATGGGGAACCCCCGCGACCCTATCCATCCATCCATCCATTATCTTCCGCTTTATCCTATATATGCCTATGCAGGGGAGAACGTTTTGGGCGCAGAGCAGATCTATCACTGGGCACACACTCACACACACAGGCACACTCTATATGGGGCAATTTGGAGAATTCAATTGACCTTGATCCATGTTTTTGGACTGTGGGAGGAAACCGGAGAACCCGGAGGAAACCCACGCAGACGGGGATTCGAACCGGGAATCCCTAGCACTGAGAGGAGAACGTGCCAACCACTAAGTCACCATGCCGCCGCGACCCTAGTAGAGGATAAAGCAGAAGATGATGGATGGATGGATGGATGTTAGTAAGTCAACTCAATCAAACGAATGTCCTGCTCATCAGTGAAACCTTAAGAGTTCTGGTAAGGCCTCCTCGTCATGATGAGAGTGCCACTAAAGGTCTGCAGCAGTGATGCTCAGCTGTCCACATACTTTTGGTCTGAAGGTAAAGTGCTGGTTGATGCTCTGCACGTTTTCACCGACTCTGGATCAGTGCAGTCAGATCTGATTCGAGTGAAATCCTGACTTTTTAATTCGGATATGAAACAAAAGACTTACTGCATGGTACCGCGGTCCTGAGCCTATCCCTGCTGCATGCTGATGCTTGTACAGGTGGAGGTGTCACCGCTCGGTCCCGGGCTCATCCGCGGGGTGTAGGAGAGTTCTGACGGGAGGTCGAGGTGGAGCTGTTTCCCGTCCCCTGTCTTCAGTCTCCTGTCTTCAGTCCCTGGGCTGAAGGACGTTCTGCGGGGCGAAGGATGGAAGTAGACGCTGGTTCTCTCTCCAGCATGCAGCAGTCAGTACCAGTCTGCGCCAGTTCTCCTGCCTCTTGCCGCCGCTTCTCTCACTTTCCTAACCGGGATTTAACCGCGTTATGACACCGAGCGCAAACCCAAACACGCCTTTTAAAACGACCTCCTTTTTCACCTTCACATCTTAAACCGAGCTGCCTCCGAAAATTCGCCTAACAGAGAATAAAATCCATTTAGGATCACAATCAGGAAGTCCGTCATAGGCGGCGCTTAAGTTGAACAAATCCGGGACGAAGTGCAAACGGCGCGATATGTAAAATGAGGTGCACTACGCAGGCACTAGACCTCCGTTGCTACGAAGCCCGTGAAGTGCACTCGTGCAAGGGTGAGCGGGTGTATTTGGAGCTAGGCGCTTCCAACTGCATACCGCACATTGAAGCAAGACCAGACAGGACAAGATAGTTATTGCTCTTTTTCTTTTACACTGAAGCTGCAAACCTGTTGTTAACATTTATACTCCAAAAAGTAGTCTTTATATTAGAATATCATTAAAAAAAATACCTTATTTTTAAGGAAATTTAAATTCCTAATTACACACAATACTAATATACAGTATATATACTATTCAATCTCAAATTTTTCACACACACACACACACACACACACACACACACACACACACACACACACACACATCCTAATATTGTTAGAAAATCTATTTGTTTTTAATTTAGACTGTTGGATTATTGTCAGGCTTTGAGATTTGCTCTTCAGTCGGTTTCATTTTAAACTTTACAAACTTTATGTAAAAACGTAAAAAAAATAGAAGCTGCAAAGCAAAAATCTGAAAACTGGAGGAACTTTGTTAAGCAGGTAAAACATAAGATCACATTCCCTTAATCGTGTCTCTCTTCGCTGGTGCGTGCATTAAAATAAACCCATAATCGAGGTTTAAGTGTATAAATACAATACCAGTTAAAAGATTCAACACACCTCCTTTTTCATCCATCTTCCGCCTTCCATCTTCATTATCTTCCGCCTTGTCCTATATTAGGGTCGCGGTGGGGTTCCCCATGCCCATCCAGGGGAGAACAATTCGGGCGCTGGGCAGATACACCCAGGACAGGGCGCCAATCCATCGCTGGGCACACACTCACTCACACAGATACGCATGCATACACAATCTATATGGGGCAATTTGGAGAACTCAATTGACTTGATCCATGTTTTTGGACTGTGGGAGGAAACCGGAGAACCCGGAGGAAACCCACACAGACACGGGGAGAACATGGAAACTCCACCCAGATGGGGATTCGATTTTTAATTTAGACTTGGATTATTATCAGGCTTTGAAATTTGGTCTTCAGTCAGTTTAATTTCAATCTTTACAAACTTTACGTTAAAATGTAAAAAATAGAAGCTGCAAAGCAAAAATTTGAAAACTGGAGGAAATTTGTTAAGCAGGTACAACATAAGATCATATTCCTTTCATCGTGTCTCTCTTCGCTGGTGTGTGCAATAAAATAAACCCATAATCGAGGTTTAAGTGTATAAATACAGTACCCGTTAAAAGATTCGACACACCTCCTTTTTGCTTTACATATTATCTATTGTATCAATTCCACTCATTATAAAGATGGAGTTTGAAGTTATACATTTCCAGACTGTTGTCCATCTGTTTGTGGACTACAGTACATACTGTGTACGTCCACTTTACTCTGTTTTCTATGTCAGAACTCCAATAGTACCACCACGGAGTAGAAATTATTTACATAAGTAAATTGGTTTGAAGCAGCTTTGCAGTGTTCTTTTCTTATAAAAGAAACCTTGTGAGGACCAGGGTTTGGTGGTGGATATTTTCTTGATATACAGATCCAATATGGCGGTGTGGATGTGAATTTCCAGATCAAAAAAAGTGCTGATGTGGTGCTGATGTAGCAACTTGGTCCTGGAGGAACTGTGTTCTATGCTGTGTACTGTACACACAGCACAAGGTTTAAATAACAATATCTACTTGACTTAATGGTGTTAATATGATGGAACTTTCTCCCCTGGATAGGAATGAACCCCACCGCTTCCCTAATAGAGGATAAAGCAGAAGACAATGGATTGGATGGATGGATGGACATTTAAAATATATAGAAATAGATTAGGAAAGGGAAAAAAAAGTGGGAGAGAAAATGGACAGAAAGCTTTATTAAATTATTTAAAAATTCTGATCTGATTCCAACTACCCACAAAACCTTTCACCATTAAAGTCAATAACACAAGGTGATTTGTTGTTTTAGGACTGAATCTACACTGCTGACGGATTTGAGATCACAGTGAAGCTTCTTTGGACAGGTTTTGTCCAGTTTTAACCACAAGTACAAAAGATCTGTCTGTGGCTTCGGGCGGCGCTGAAACCAGAGCCGTACATGTGAGAGAGTATGAACAGAGAGGAACAGCATGGCTGCTGCTGCTCTGAGATTAATTATCTCTAACTTTCCTCTTTAATACAGAGCAGTCTGGTGGTGTTTACTGTAAATACCTTCTGTTCGTGCAGCAGCGCAACGCCGTTCTGCTGATTTGAAGACAATGTGACTCATGTTCACCCCCATGTTTTTTTAGATTCACGTGACTCCATTGCCTCACCTCTTCCACATCTGACAACCTTTTTCCTCTGGGTTCACAGGCTGTTTAAAGGCTGAGTGATCAATAGAATACACACAGTAAGGCATAAACAAGCGTACAGTATGCATACAGTAGACGAGTGCCTTATCTAAATGTACAGTACATGAGTTTTTCTTTTTTATTATTATATTTTTTATGACAAAGCACTAAAGGCTATATCCTTTCATTCATTATCTTCTGCTTTATCCTCTATTAGGGTCACGTCTTGCCCATTCAGGGAAGAACGTCTTGCAGATACACCCAGAACAGGACACCAATCTATCGCTGGGCACACACTCACTCACACAGACACACACACATACACACTCTATATGGGGCAATTTGGAGAACTCAATTGACTTGATCCATGTTTTTCGACTGTGAGAGGAAACCGGAGAACCCGGAGGAAACCCACGCAGACACGGGAAGAACATGGAAACTCCACCCAGATGGGGATTCGAAACCGGGAATCCCTAGTGCTGAGAGGCAAACGTGCTAACCAATGAGCCACCGTGCCGCCTAAAGGCTATATGAAGTCTCCTTAATTTGGCTGCTGAATTTGACAAAATCTTAATATTTAGGTAATGAAACATAAAAGCAGTATGTTGGTTATTTCAAAGCAGCCTATTGTGATTATTGTTATATTATTAAATAATACATTATATTAATATATATTGTGCATCCATCCATTCATTATCTTTCGCTTTATCCTCTACTAGGGTCGTGGTGGGGTTTCCCATGCCCATCCAGGTGAGAACGTCTCAGGCGCTGGGCAGATACACCCAGGACGGGGCGCCAATCCATCGTTGGGCACACACTCACTCACACAGACACATTCTATATGGGGCAATTTGAAGAATTCATTTGACCTGGGTCCAAGACTTTGGACTGTGGGAGGAAGCCGGAAACCCAGAGGAAACCCACACGGACACGGGGAGAACACAGAAACTCCACCCAGATGGGGATTCGAACCGGGAATATCTAGTGCTGAGAGGCGAACGTGCTAACCATTAAGCCACTGTGCCACCCTATATCATATTATTATATATCTATTATTGATATTAAGATATTCATATTATAAATATTACAATGTTTTTTAAGGTACAATTATAAATGTTCGTCAATGTTACAAAATTAATTGCATCGGAATTAGTGTAGCATCATGCTAATGAAATTAAGGCTACATTAAACATCTCTACTATTACTATAGACGAAATTATTTACTAAGCAGCTATTAGTTTAGTGTTTTTATCTTTCTTCGGGTGTCGCAGGATGCGACCAGCATTAATTAAAAAGATTCAGTTTGCAAACAAAACTTTTAGGATCTGCATCTTTAGGTAGATGTGGATATTTATTAGCATTCATGCTAACTGAACATCATTATTGACAGTACGTGTTTAGCTAATAACGAAACTAATTAACAACATAATGAAAATTAATACGTGAATAATTATTAATTCAATAGCTTGAGTTGTTTTGTGTCGACATTAGAAGCACTTGCGCCACCAGCAGCATCACTTCGGTACTGCAACCATCCACACAGCTAATAGTTACACTATTAAATTTAAAAAAATCTTTATTGATATTTAGGCTACTACTTTAATTGTTGTTTATTAAAAAAAACAGTCAATTATCGTACTTCTTATCAATTTAAATCTAAAGTTTATTTGAACTTAACTTCTGCAATTTCTCCCGGTGATTAATAAGGTATTGTGATTAAGTGTTTTTTTTTATTTATTTTATGTATGTGGACCACTTACAAGTAGCCCTCCTCTGGTCACTGCATGTAGGTGGTTATCACCCAATATTCATTCATTATCTCCCGCTTCATCCTCTATTAGGGTCGCGGTGGGGTTCCCCATGCCCATCCAGGGGAGAACGTCTCGGGTGCTGGGCAGATACAATCCATCGCTGGGCACACACTCACTCACACAGACACACTCTATATGGGGCAATTTTGAGAATTCAATTGACTTGATCCATGTTTTTGGACTGTGGGAGGAAACCGGAGAACCCGGAGGAAACCCACGCAGACACGGTGAGAACATGGAAACTCCACCCAGATGGGGATTCGAACCGGGAATCCCTAGCACTGAGAGGCGAACGTGCTAACCACTAAGCCATCGTGCTGCCCTGTCACCCAATAGTTTCCGTAATAACCGTTTTGGAATATTTAGCTCAGCCGAGGATCTGTGATTAGGGGACTAGGATATCGAGCATTTGAAGGTTCAGGTTTTAAGTTACAGAACTGTCTCTGAGGATGAAAGCCTTTGCTTACTATAAATATTCCCAGACTGATATACAAGTATGGATGGATGAGGATCATAAGATCTAATCCAGTCATTTAAACGCCACATGGTCCATCATTCCTGATAAACAATCTCAAAATGTCTTTCATTATAAATAGTTACAGCAACTGGTGACCTCTGTCCCGTTCTTCTAAAAGCAGAGAGGTAGCGTGAGGACCGTAAACCATGAATCTAACTCTCAGTTACAGAATGCCGGGTCAACAGACTGTTGGAGATAAACACAGTGAAGGTGAGATCATCCAAAACCATGGTTATACCAAACTATATACCATACTACAGCAGTCATCTCAGAGTGATGTGACGTCACATCCCGTCCACACAGACAAAAGAGGGCAGACTAAGGATCTTTGAACTGTTTATTGAGATTTGCATTGATAAGATGAACAGAACGTTATAAGGATATAAAATGTATTTCTCAGATGAAACTAATAAGTGCAGACTTAAATGCATCAGAGTTTATAGGCACCGATTCGAATTAAAAACAGACCACTATGACAAAAAAATAACTATTCAAACAATATTTTTTTTGTAAAAACAGTCACTAAGATAGAAGCACTTTGGTTATTTGGATTTCAGCTGCAGAGTGCAGTACACAGTACCGAACCTGCAGAGAGACAAACAGAATCCAGCAGTAAAAATCAGCGAATGATTCGACTCGCTGATTCAGCAGTATAAAGCTCAGTACATAATGTGTCATGTATTTACAGGAGACTCATTTCTAAACGACTCTCTCCGACATCTCAAAAAAAATTAAAATACAAAAACAACTACCTGAGATTATTTAGGTTTCTGCGGAATCACTTCTCCTTCCATAACGCATCAACTAACACAAAACCAGGCCACGAGTGTTCAGAGGTCCACTTCTGAAAAAGATTTAGTTCTTTATATGAACACCAGAATAAAGATTATTCAGTTTCACTAAAGTGAATCAATTAGCAGGAGTGAACCGAATCACAAAATCAACTTTGAAGCTCATTTTAATGAGCAACATTTACTTACTGCACTGTAATGCTCCTCCACCTCATCCCCACCCCCACCACACCCCACCTATACACATGCACACAAATACACTATGCATCTGAAATTGCCGTTCTGTTGAACTAATAAAGCAATAGGTTTTGTTACAGTAAGTGCATAAGTATCCATGCAACCTCAAATTCAACACGTCCGCCATATTACGAAGGGCATTTGATGTCAGATCTCACACTTTCATTATACAAGTTTCCCTATTCATTAAAAATTATAGTTGGTTTGGGTTATGTGATTAGGCTCCAGTTGAATTATGGGACCGCAGTATTTTGAAATGGCTGCCTATCAAGTAGGTCATACAGTATACATTAACCTACTACTGCATACACAGACATAATAGCCCTTTTTGTCCAGTTTTTGCCTATATAGTAAAGCCTTTTGTAACGCAGCCAATACAAATCAATACTATTGTCATCACACCATTATTGATATTGTAATTAATATAATATCTTCTTAATATGAAGAATTAGATGTTATCTTCTGAGTAATTCAGCTTAGATATGTGGATTCTTCATTCATTTTTTATCTTCCGCTTTTATCCTCTAATAGGGTCGCGGGGGGAGGTCCCCATGCCCATCCAGGGGAGAACGTTTCGGGCTCTGGGCAAATACACCCAGGACAGGGCGCCAATCTATCGTTGGGCAAACACTCACACATACAAACTCTACATGGGGCAATTTGGAGAATTCAATTGACTTGATCCATGCTTTTGGACTGTGGGAGGAAACCGGAGAACCCGGAGGAAACCCACGCGGACACGGGGAGAACATGGAAACTCCACCCAGATGGGGATTCGAACCGGGAATCCCTAGAGCTGAGAGGCAATTGTGCTAACCACTAAACCACGTGCCACCCTATATGTGGATTCTGAAATTCCATATTTATTTAGTAGTATTTAAATGGGTGCAGGCAGCACGGTGGCTTAGTGGTTAGCATGTTCTCCCCTCAGCGCTAGAGATTCCTGGTTCGAATCCCCATCTGTTTGGAGTTTCCATGTTCTCCCCGTGTCCGTGGGGGTTTCCTCCTGGTTCTCCGGTTTCCTCCCACAGACCAAAAACATGGACCAAGTCAATTGAGTTCTCCAAATTGTTCCATATAGAGTTTGTACGTGTCTGTGTGAGTGCGTACCCAGTATTTAAATGGGTGGACTCCTGAATCTGAACGAATTAAACCTTAAATGAGTAGAACTACAGAAAGAGTTAGGTGTTTTCATTAAGAGTAAAATAATGTGTATTTAATTTCACATTAAAAAGAAATCCCCACATATTAAACAGCATGGTCACACTGAACGTGTAACTACAGTAGGTCACCACATGATGGCGCCGTAACCTCGATACCACAACAGAAGGCTGTTTTCCGGAGGGAAGCATCTGCAGCGGAAGCTCTGTTGATAAATGACGCCCTCAGCAGGTTTTACTCTCATAACAAAACAGATATTATTCAGTGTTGTGCATGTTAATGAAGAAATAGTAGTCATTTGTTTCCAACTTAATCAAATTTAAATGTAAAGCCCTGAATACAAACGTAATTTCGTCTTGGAAAACTTTTAACTTGTTACTTTAAATATCGTTTTAATTAAAACAGATCTGTGGCACAGTGGCTTGGTGGTTGGCATGTTCGCCACTCAGCACTAGGGGTTCCCGGTTCGAATCCCAATCTGGGTGGAGTTTCTATGTTCTCCCCGTGTCCGCGTGGGTTTCCTCCGGGTTCTTTGGTTTCCTCCCACAGTCCAATAACATGAATCAAGTCAATTGAGTTCTCCAAATTGCCCCATATAGAGTGTGTCTGTGTGAGTAAGTGTGTGCCCAGCAATAGATTGGCGCCCTGTCCTGGGTGTATCTGCCCAGCGCCTGAAACGTTCTCCCCTGGATGGGCATGGGGAACCCCCCCCGCGACCCTAATAGAGGATAAAGCAGAAGATAATGGATGAATGACTGAATATTTTTGGACCCTAGGAGGAAACCGGCGAACCCAGAGGAAACCCACACAAACCCAGGGAGAACATGCAAACTCCAAGGAGATCGTGATTTGAACCTGGATCCCCAGCGCTGAGAGGAGAACATACTAACCATTATGCCCCAGTGCCGCCCTTGTACAGAATTATGATGGTTTAGGCTTCTTTTGTGGTTGTTTCAGTTTTATACTTTGATCACATGATCCTTTGTAAAGCACAGTGAGCACAGAGACGTGTATATATGGAATTTACACATACTACATGATGCTTACTGCGTATTTGGACATACTAGACCTTCTCACTTACAACTTTTACCTATTTTTATATTTACAGCAGTTGGCAAACCGTTTTAAGGTGATTTAATGCCACCTGCTGACTGCCAGGAGACCAAAATCCAAGGAGAAATACACTTAAAATTTTTTAATTGTTCACTTGTGGGATTGAAAGTCCAGAAACTAATCCATCACCGAAAACAATTTAATTAGCTACAGAGTCAGACGGAAGGCGGAGCTTAACAGCACTATGCTCTTTGTGGATATTAACGGATGTAGCTCTAAAATAAACATAACTTAATTTTGTGTCCAAATCTGATTTCAGGAACATGAACTGCATCAGTAACATCGAAACCCGCCGATACATCAAGCAGCTACATTAACGTTAACAGTCTCACAGCAAATAAAAGAACAGGAACAGAGGTGAGTATTAATAATAAAAATCTGTATTTATGACAATAATCTAATATTTTAGATGAAAGTCGCTTCTGTTTTAGCGATTACATTGTTTTTTATTATTTCTTCATATTTTCCCCTTACAGCACAACTTCAGGCCCACATTTGCTTCTTACCCCTGTTGAGAAGGCCCCACCGAAAGCTAGAGCATATTTACCGAAGCTGGAAGACTTCACTCAGCCTTCATCTGATCCCGGATGTCGGAAGGCAGCGAGTCGAACAGAGCATCTTCAACCACCAGTCCGCTGCTCTTCAGCGCCTGGCAGGAGCCCAACTCCGGGGGCAGGGCCTCGAACTGATTCCCCTTTAATTCCAAATGGGTCAGGGCAGAGAGGCTGGAGATCTTTGGCGAGAGGATGGAGAGCATGTTCCTCCCGAGCTTGAGGGTCTTCAGCTTCTTGCAGAAGAACAGTTCATCGGGGAGACTCTGAATTTTGTTGGCGGACACCGAGAAATACTGAAGACTCTGCAGGACGCCCACCTCTGGGGGAATGAAGCTGATGTCGTTGTAGGAAAGGTCCAGGAATCGCAGTTTGGTGCAGAGGAACAGGTGCGAGGGCAGGACCTCGATCTTGTTGTGGCTGAAGTAAAGGCGCTCCAGACTCGCCAGCTTCTTGATGTGCTCGGGGATGTAGGTGATGGCGTTGTGCCACAACTTGAGGCAGGCCAGCTTGCGGAGGTGCTGAAAACTAATGATCTCCTCAATGGAGCGCAGGTTGTTCTCTTTAAGGTCAAGTTCTTGCAAGTGGGTCAGGCTGAAGATGGCGTGCGGGATGCGTTCCAGGTCACAGTGCACCAACTCCAGCTCCACCAGATGCACCATTTTCTTCAGGTTGTTCAGCATCACCAGCTTGGTGCCATCGTTGTGCACATAAAGCTGCTGCAGGTGGCTGGATACGTCCACCACAGACTGGGGGATCTTGGTGAAGTTGCTTTTGAGCGCCAGGGTCTTCAGACACTTGAGGTCCCTTAGCGAGTCCAGAGTTATGTTCTTGGACGCATCCGGACTCAGAGCGCCGATCAGATGGAGTTCCTCCAGGTTGCGGAGGCTGTAGAGCCACAGAGGAAGTTCGCGGCTGTCGTCGAACTTCACGCGCAGGACCTTCAGGTTCTCCTTCAAGAACGAAAGGGCACCGGTGTGAATTTTGAGGGCGCATTGGTACAGAGACAGCTCCTGTAGATCCTCCAGCTGGGAAATTGCTGCAGGAATGGTGATGTTATTAATGATCTCCAGCTTCAAAGACTGCAACTCCGTCACCTCAAAGACCGTATCAGGGAGGCCCGAGAGCATGAACAGCTGAAGCTCCAACCTTTCGCTGGGGTTGACCTGCAGCCTCTGGCGGAGTTTATCCACCGTCCACTCATGGTTCAGGTTGAGCTGTTTGAGTTTGTTCTCGCTCACTTCCGAAAGGAAGACGGCAAACCTCTTGGAGTAAAGTGGATCGTACTGATCGATCATATGCAGCATGAAGGCAAAGTCGTTCTTGACATCGGGGATGTCGCTGATCCCGGTCTCTTGGCGCACGTACTCAAAAGAGTACTCCTTGAGGGAACGGTAGAAGAGCCAGTAGGAGGTATACAGGCAGGTTAATCCGTATATAACCAAAAAAAACAAATAACAGTAGCAGAGCTTGGAGAAGAGATGAGCCATGGTGTGAGTGCAGCGGAAATGACTGTAGCCGATAATATTTTCCCCATCGACGGTGCAATTCACCCCGACTCGGACCTTCGACACCAGGACACTGTTGTAGGTCACAATGAGGATGAACTTGAAGACTTTAAGGACATTCTGCCGAACATACATGAGGTACAGTAGATCTCCTTCCTCCACATGGAGTCGGAACTTCTTCACCTTTTCGAACAGCGCCTTGGCCTGCTCCCCTTCCTTCTTGTCCAGAACGCTGGCCTCCGGCTTGTCCGCCACGATCTTCTCGGGGATAGACCTGAGTGACTGAGCTTTCTCCAGGTTTCCTTCCACAGTGGAGGTGTCAAGGTTGGATCTACTCGCACTGTTTTTCTTGTGGTTCTCTTCTGGATTCTCTCCCGAAACCTCGGAGAGCGCTCTGGTGGTCCAGGGGGAGTCGAAGCACTTACCCAGAATGGAAATGAAGTGCTCGATTTTGGAACTGGAGCCGGGGAACTTGAACCAGAAGTTGCTGCACACCATGAACACGATGGTGTGGATGAGCACCAGGTAGGGGAAGTACTTGGCGTACCAGTGAAGCGCTCGTTCGTAGCACATCTGGTTCACGTAGCTGTACTGCTGCAGATCCAGATTGTTCTTCACGCCCTTCATCTCGGGGGCAGCTGGCGCTGGAGAGTACGCCGGTTCCCTGATCACCTCGGTATGGTTGGATGGAAGCATCGATTGGTTCATGGGAGACGGCCTTTGAGGAAGACATATGATTTTGTCTTGCATGACCTGAAATCAGAACCATGACCTCATGTCAATATTATGAATTACCGACGGAGACTTAAGTGCTCGTGTGCTTTTAGTGCAGGGATAGAACAGTAAACACCGGAAACCATGTTTACATGAATGTAAACATCAAGTAAATAAAATGAAACAAAGAATGTTGGATGATTCTCGAGCCATGTGATATCGAAAGAAGGTAAACAGGATGGGTTTCTATTTCAGGGACCTGACATCATCGTGACTCAGACAGGAAATGAGTGGTTTCTCCTGCTGGCTCCAGAGAGACAAGCACACTTCGCCCAATCCTCCCAGTAAAGCGCCCTTTAAAGCGTGTTTGAACCGGTACCGGGGCGGAACGGTGGCTTAGTGGTTAGCACGTTCTCCTCTCAGCACTAGGGATTCCCGGTTCGAATTCGAGTTTCCATGTTCTCCCCCGTGTCCATGTGGGTTTCCTCCGGGTTCTCCGGTTTCCTCCCACAGTCCAAAAACATGGATCAAGATCAATTGAATACTCCAAATTGCCCCATATAGAGTGTGTGTGTGTGAGTGAGTGTATGCCCAGTGATTGACTGGCATCCTGTCCTGGGTGTATCTGCCCTGGCCCGAAACGTCTGCCTCCCCCCCGCGACCCTAGTGGAGAATGAAGCGGAAGATAATGGATGGATGGATGAACCAGTACCCTCTACTGACTGGATAATTCACTGGAAGTGAAGGGGAACCCGAAAGGGAAAAGCCAGAATGCAGAGCCCAAGAAGGCCTCGGGCGCTGGGCAAATACACCCAGGACAGGATGCCAATCTATCACTGGGCACACACTCACATACAGACACACTATATGGGACAAGTTGGACCTTGATCCATGTTTTTGGACTGTGGGAGGAAACCAGAGAATGTATAAAGTGTCCTTGGGTTTTGGAAAGGTGCTACTGAGGTCAAACGGATTATTACACACATGGAGTGAAATGAGAACACGTGCCCGGAGTCTAGGGCAATTAAGGGGCGATTGGGGTTAGGTTCCTTGCCCAAGGGCACTTCAGATGATCTCAGCAAGTCTGGTTACTTAACCACAAGCATCCAAATGCATGGGTTATTTTTTTTTTTCTGATCCCATTGCCAAATGAAAGAGAGATAGATAGATAGAGAGAGAGAGAGATAGATAGAGAGATAGATAACTATTCATCCCGAAGGAATTTTTGCAGCCAGTAGCAATAACAGTACAATAAAAAATAGAGGGAAATAAAATTTTAAAAAAAATATATATATATATATATATATTTACAATTTACCATTTACTATTATAAAGTGTCAAGTGTGTGTAGTGGTATCAAAACTAAAAGTGAAAATAAAGGAGAGAAAGTGAGGGAGACATGAGTGAGTGACAGTGAATGAGAGTGTGGTTCTGAATTAAACCACTGAAGAAATTACAATACTGAACAGATGATTCACCCCTGGAGTATAGAGTTACATCACATTGGGCTAAAAGAAGTGGACATGAGTGTGAGTGTGTATTTGGGGGGGAGGGTCAGAAAAAAATGGCTGTACAGTGCAAGGACGCTTTGGGCGGGAGATCAGATCAGCTGCAGTGTAAACATCACTCCTATTGTTCAGCATGCATCACAGTGTCTGTCTTCAAAGAGCCCCCGAGCTGTGCATTATGCACTGCAGGTGGCCCCACCCCTCCAAAACCTCCCCCACCCACTTTACATAGACAGCCAAAGACTATGCCTGACCCCACCACCTCCACCACCGCTGCAGAAATGGCAGACTTGTTTATGTTCTCTATTCATTACAGTCAGACTGCGTGACAGCCGCTCAGCTTCACTTTGACTTCCCAAGCTCGCGCATATCAACTCAGTCACGCGGTCGCTCACTGCAGAAGCCACACAGCAGGATGTCAACGTTTATACACATCACTCTCATCCAGCTCCACCTCGTCCTCTCTGCGATTAGTTTTAATTTGGAACAATTAAAACGTCCACAGGAATGGAGATACGGAGTTAACGGCCGTTAGCTAAGAGGCTGTGTTTTTACAAGGGGGCGAGGATAAGCACTGCGGGGAGGAGGAGCCGCTCCGATTTTGTGGGTCTGCTAAAATTGCTTTGCTTTCCTGTAAGCAAACCGACACTGCACTATTATCCCGGGCCAGACAACAGAGAGCCGTCTGTGTGCAAACCGAGTGCACCAATCAGAGCGGCCTCTATTTTTCCACCGTCGAGGGCGGCGTATATACTCAATCTTAAAAACACTCTAATCAAACTGCACTTCATCACGTACTCACAAACACACAGCTCTGGACTTTAGGCTTAAATCAGTATCAAAAAAAAAAAAGGATTTCCCACATGATGAACAAAAAAAGAAATAAAACAGTGGAGAACCTGCATGTGTGTGTACATATATATATATATATATATATATATATATATATATATATATATATATATATATATATATATATATATATATATATATATGATTTTAAGACCAATAACAAACCTCATAAAACCTAATAATTATCCACATTATTATTATGTATTATCTAGAACCTAAACAAAACCTGATAATAAACCTGTCAGTAATATTGATGATTTATCTGATTTAAGCCGAATAAACTCCAATATTAAAAATAAACTCGATAATGAAAATAATCCACCTGATATAACTTTTTTAAATTTAATAAAAAACTACTAATGGAATTGATGATAAACCTAAAAAAAATAAATAAATAAATTAAATATATATATATATATATATATATATATATATATATATATATGTATATATATACACACACATTCATTCATTACGGCTCGGGCGCTGGACAGACACACCCAGGACAGGGCGCCAATCACACACTTACTCACACACACACACTCTATATGGGGCAATTTGGAGAAATCAATTGACTTGATCCATGAGAACCCAAAGGAAACCCACGCGGACACGGGGAGAACATGGAAACTCCACCCAGATGGGGATTCGAATCGGGAATCACTAGTGCTGAGAGGAGAACGTGCTAAACACTAAGCCACCGTGCCGCCCTGTGTGTATATATATATATATATATATATATATATATATATATATATATATATATATATATATATATATATTTTATTTATTTTATTTTTTTTTTGCAGCTCCTTTAGCTTTATTCATTCTGATAAACAGAAAAATCTGACATCAACAGAATCTTCATAAAAAAAAAAAGGGCCTAATGGATCTTAATTCATGATACGGATCACGTTGCAGACCCCCATAATGTAACAGACTCGTGTCATATGGGCTTTACGATGGAATCAGTGTAAAATGAGGGATGTGAGCTCTGATTGGTTGCGACGGGTTCCACCCCCGATTCCTCTCTAGGTTTTAACAAGCACATGAAAGCGGAACTCATTCCACACTTAGGTGTTTGCGTTCGAACTTTAGGATTTCACACAGCGCCGTTACCCCCCACATATAGTTTAGAACAGATGCTCTGTAATCTTTATTAATTGTGTGTGGCGTCATAATCTACTGTAGAAATGGAGTGTACAGTAATAATAAAGACGGGACTCAAAGGAGAAGTTTCCTTTAAATGATAATCCATCTATCCATTATCTTCCACTTTATCCTCTACTGGGGTGGCGGGGGGGGGTTCCCCATGCCCCTCCAGGGCAGAACGTTTCGGGCGCTGGGCAGATACACCCAGGACAGGGGGGCAATCTATCACTGGGCACACACTCACTTACACAGACACACTCTATATGGGGCAATTTGGAGAATTCAATTGACCTTGATCCATGTTTTTGGACTGTGGGAGGAAACCAGAGAACCCAGAGGAAACCCACACTGACACGGAGAGAACATGGAAACTCCACCGAGATTGGGATTCGAGCCGGGAATCCCCAGCGCTGAAAGGAGAACATGCCAACCACTAATCCAGCATGCCACCTTAAACAATAATAATTATAATTTCACTAAAGGAAACGGAATTCCCCAGCAACATGTTCTCCCCCTCAGTCTCTCTGGGTTCTGATTTTTTTAAACTGTTAGCATCACGGTGCAGGAGATATGAGATACTGACCTGCAGGGTGCAGCCGAACACGCCGATCATCAGCATGACCACGGAGAGATATTCTGTAAACACATCCCACCACGGCTTCAGAACTCGAAACGCCGGCTGCTGTTCCGTGAACTGACGGAATTCCGTGACGGGAATCATTTTCCTGCGGGGACAGGGGAAGGAAACGGGAGCTTTAATGAGCGTCGATGGTCCACAGTTGCTCCGGCCGACCCTGAAGACTGTCCACCAGATGAAGCCTCCAGATCGGATCAGGTTTCAGCGGGAAGGAAATTCTCTGCATCTCCAGCGTGAAGAGCACTTACAGGATTCTAACAGCTGCTCACTTTAAGCACCCCCCCCACCACCACCACCCTCACCCCACACACAAACACCTGCCCCACCCATCGTCGACACTTTATACACCAGCATCACTTCTAACATCTGAGGGCCAAGAGCCTCACCAGTCCTCTTCTGACTGTCCTCACCAGTCCCCTACAGTTACGTCTATATTATCATTTATTTGTTTTATCATCATATAATTTTTCTTCACTCATTGCAGCGAGAATTCGAAATGCAAGTCAGGGACAGATGCAAATCCTTAAGGTCAAGGTCAAGAAATTTGGACGGACGATGGAGGCATGTAAAGAAGGATAACAAATACGGGGTGGGGGTGGTTTAAAGGACAGTGTACAAATACAGGGACAAATAGCAGGTTGCTAGTGTGGGGTATGAAGGACAGAAAAAGAGGACAAACACTATGTTAGAAGTTGGAAGAAAGGGCTGAATACTGGATGAGATGGTGGGGTAGAGAATAGCGGTAAGAAACAAATAAGGTGGAGGGGTGTGGTACAGGAGATGGGAAGAATACAGGGCGAGGTGGAACTGAGGACAGGAAGACTGGCGGTCCTGCAGGACGCCCCCTTAATGGACTCACATATAGTTTTCTAGTTTTAAGTTTTTCCATTTGTCAAATTTAGTTTTTAGTTTTTCCATTTGTTAAATGTCTCTCGCTGTCCTACATTGTTGTTGCTGCCTGGCCGCTCAAGGAGGATGAGTCCCCCACTGAGTCTTGGTCCTCCCAAGGTTTCTTCCTTGAATAACAACATAAAAGGGAGTTTTTTCTTGCCACTGTCGCTTCGGCTTGCTCTTTGGGGGTTTAAAGACTTTTCATTCTGTAAAGCTGCTTTGTGACAATGTACTGTTGTAAAAAGCGCTATATAAATAAATANCGCTGTCCTACATTGTTGTTGCTGCCTGGCCGCTCAAGGAGGATGAGTCCCCCACTGAGTCTTGGTCCTCCCAAGGTTTCTTCCTTGAATAACAACATAAAAGGGAGTTTTTTCTTGCCACTGTCGCTTCGGCTTGCTCTTTGGGGGTTTAAAGACTTTTCATTCTGTAAAGCTGCTTTGTGACAATGTACTGTTGTAAAAAGCGCTATATAAATAAATAACTTGAACTTGAACTTGAAGAGGACAAAAAAATGGGTGGTATAAGGTAGGAGAAAAGTGTAGAGAACAGAGTAAGGGGATGCATAATGGGGGTTAGAGGACAGATGGGTAAGGGACAAAGGAGTTTAAGAGAAAAATAAACCAATAATTCATTCATTATCTCCCGCTTTATCCTCTTCTAGGGTCGCGGGGGGGTTCCCCATGCACATCCAGGGGAGAACGTTACGGGTGTTGGGCAGATACACCCAGGACAGGGCGCCAATCTATCGCTGGGCACACACTCACTCTCACACACACTCTATATGGGGCAAACTGGAGAATTCAATTGACCTTAATCCATGTTTTTGGACTGTGAGAGGAAACCGGAGAACCCAGAGGAAACCCACACGGACACGGGGAGAACATGAAACTTCACCCAGATAAGGGATTCGAACCGGGAATCCCTAGCGCTGAGAGGCGAACATGCCAACCATTAAGCCACCGTGCCAAACCAATAATTTTTTTTTTAAATCAATGTATGTCTATTTAACTTCCACAGTACATGGTATAGGGAGGACATGCAGACGGGACCCATTTCCATCCCACCAGGAACCAAATCTTAAACCCAGGTCCTTCCTGCATTAGGGATGAAGCATTGCACCACCACGATGTCAACCAAGATCCGGTGAGTTTAATAAAAAAAATAATAAGAAAGAAAAAAAAAAAGAAAACACACTACACAAAATACAGAGTCCGATCTCTGCATCGAACAGTCAGATCAGATTCGACTCGGCTTCAGTCCAGAAGGTGTGAGCATTTAAGAGCTCTTCCATCCTGAGATGTTTCCTGCGTCCATTAGAACATCGGTATAATGTGATTAATTATTGAAGGAGAGCGTTGCTGCTTCAGAGACTAACATTTAATCCTAAATAACATTCTGTGGTCAAAACCACCGAGCACCAGTCCGGATGATCTCACCGTTTTCATTATATAAATATTGCTTTTAAATAATAATGGATATTTTTATACAGATCTCCTGGCAGAGACGAAGATGGCGTGATTCAGATCATACTGTATGTGTTCATTAATTCATTCATTATCTTCCACTTTATCCTCTACTAGGGTCGCGGTGGGGTTCCCCATTCCCATCCAGGGGAGAACGTTGGCGCTGGGCAGATACACCCAGGACAGGGCGCCAATCCATCGCTGGGCACACACTGACTGACGCATACACACTCTATAGGGGCAATTTGGAGAATTCAATTGACTTGATCCATGTTTTTGGACTGTGGGAGGAAACCGGAGAACCCGGAGGAAACCCACGCGGACACGGGGAGAACATGGAAACTCCACCCAGATGGGGATTCGAACCGGGAATCCTTAATGCTGAGAGGAGAACGTGCTAACCACTTAGCCACCGTGCCGCCATATGTGGTCATAATTAGAATTAAATTTATTACAGGGATGACGCAGGTAGAAGGTGTGTATCGGCAGAAGGATGATGAGGATGGAGAAGTCAGGCAAAAGGAGGAGGTGAGGAAGGTCGAAGAGGAGGTTTATGGATGCTGGGAGGAAGAACATGCAGGTTGTTGGGGTGACAGTGGAGGTAACTCAGGACAGAGCCTCATTTGATTGTGATTCATTTAAGAAGTCACATGACATTGAATTAACTATTTTACAACGTATCAGCTGTTGACTTCTGGGCAAAGAGATGTGTCACATAAACCACTTGTAGATCCAATATTTATGCCTTCACCTCACATTAAATGGAAAGGGAGAAGATTTGTATTATTTGGGACAACTGTCCCCAAGAGGAACCAAGATTAGTTCATCATTCATCATGAATGGATCAGTTGGAGGGTCTGCTGCTGGAACCAATGAAAGGTTCATTTGAACATCATTCAATACGGCAAAAAAGTTCCTCTGCAACTATGGAGAACCAAACTTCTTTGACCGTCTTTGAACATAATGACGTGCAACATGGGATTCAAAACCAATTCCCTGATGTTCTCAGTGCATGCGAGGAGCATGGCGAGCGCCTCCACCAAGATGTCACCAGGATGGAAAAGCGTTACCAAGGCGTCACAAGACAGGGGGACTTTTGATGGACTCTAGAATAAGACGATGCGGTGGACGTTGAGTACAAACCAGCATCAGAAGACTTTTCTTTTAGTTGAACAGATGACTAGTGGAGGTTTGGACTCATGGTTCTCAGGAACTATATTTGGGTTCTTCTCCAATAGGTCCATTAAGATGACCAAACAAACTTTTGATTAAAGAACAGTTTAGTGTCCATTATCCATCCATTATCTTCCGCTTTTTGCTCTACTAGGGTC
>JAFMOD010000303.1:56897-67255 GCA_019802435.1 Corydoras maculifer | reverse complement strand
GGGGGGGGGGGGGGGGGGGGGGGGGGGTTTCCCCATGCCCATCCAGGGGAAAATGTCTCGGGCGCTGGGCAGATACACCCAGGACAGGACACCAATCTATCACTGGACACACACTTACTCACACACACACTCTATATGGGGCAATTTGGAAAACTCAATTGACTTGATCCATGTTTTTGAACTGTGGGAGGAAACCGGAGAACCGGAGGAAACCCACGCGGACACGGGGAGGACATGGAAACTCCACCCAGATTGGGATTTGAACCCCTAGTGCTGAGAGGAGAACATTCCAACCACTAAGCCACCGTGCCGCCAACAGTTTAGTAAAAATTTAGTATATTCCAATCTGATGATTAGATCATTAGATTCATATGTAAAGCAGATTGAGTTTAGTTTCAGATTCAGAAGCATGAAGCTGACGTGCTGAACACGAGCGAGGTCACACCCTGTTACAGCGTGACGGAAATGAGAAGGGGACCGGACTGCAGATTTCCACGCCGGTCGGATCAGAACCACAATGGAAGCAGACATCTGGGATCATCTTTAGATTGCGCTCAATTCCAAATAAGGGCCAATGTTTGAGCTCAAAGTGCGTGTGTATGTGGGGGGGGGGGGGGGTAAATGGATTAAAGAAGAGGAGGAAAAGCACTCAGCATGAGAGATATTAAAAAGCATGGAGGAAGAACGTGCTGGTGGTGAGAGAGCAGTTCAGATGTCCATCATCAGTTCCTGCAGGACTTACATTCTAATCTGAGTGGAAAGTCTTCAGGACTGCTGTTCTGAGCCACCAATCATCATCATCATCATCATCATCTGGGACCTGCAAAGGTTTTACACACTTAATTCCTCCAAAGCTTCCTTTCCTGCCAGGAAACCAGTTCTCTCTCTCTCACACACACACACACACCACACACACGCGTGGAGAACAACGAGCTCTATAAAGTGGGAGACAATGCGCCGTGGGTCGCTCCAGTCCCCAGGATGCAGGGCTTTGTTACAGACGAGGTGATTCAAAGGCAGGATCTGAAAAATGTCCTTGGATTAACGTGAGGGACATTGTGTGGAGGGACAATGCGCCATGTGAGAGTTTCCAAACTCCAGCTCGACCTTCAGCCGGCGGCGCGGTCCAACAAACGAGCGCGGCTTTTTATTCTCATAATAATAATAATAATAATAATAATAATAATAATAATAATAATAATAATAATAATAAATAAGAACCATGCGTGCGAAGTCGCTTCGCATCTACAACCACAACCCGACACCCCAAACAGGTTTAGATCGGGTTTTATGCAATTTAAGAAAGTTACTGTCCCCCAAATCGTCCGATCTCGGATCTGTAAAGCCGCGTTTAATCGCGAAGTGCGGAGTTAACGAGAGTCGAACGCGTTCAGAACACAAAGACAGAGAGGAACAACTCACCCTTACCGTGTCGGGGCAGAAGCGGGACTGTTCGGGATAGATGAGGGGGAGAGCAACCACGTCTCTCTCTCTCCGTCTCTCTCGCTCGCTCTTTCCCTCGCCGCTATAAAAACTGTAGTTCCTCACCCCGCCACTAGAGAATGCTCTAACCCATCCATCCATTATCTTCCGCTTTATCCTATATTAGAGTCGCGGTGGGGCGGCACGGTGGCTTAGTGGTTAGCATGTTCTCCTCTCAGCACTAGGGATTCCCAGTTCGTATCCCCATCTGGGTGGAGTTTCCATGTTCTCCCCGTGTCCGCGTGGGTTTCTCCCAAATTGCCCCATATAGAGTGTTTTTGTGTGCGTGTGTGTGTGCCCAGCAATGGATTGGCGCCCTGTCCTGGGTGTATCTGCCCAGCGCCCGAAACGTTCTCCCCTGGATGGGCATGGGGACCCCCCCCCCATATAATATGTAATATATATTATAATAGAGGATAAAGCGGAAGATAATGGATGGATAGTCAAAAAAAAAAGGAAATCCAAAAACTTGCTGAATAATCATACAAAGAATGACCATAAGAAACATTTATTTGGATTTTTACAAAGATACACACTGCGTTGGTCAATTTAATGATTTGATTGGGGTGATTTGGACATGTACAGAGGAGGGATGAGGTATACACAGCTCAGTGGTCAGCACGTTGGGCTATCAATCAGAAAGTTGTGGGTTCAAATCCCAGGTCCACTGAAGTTACCAATGTGGGTCCTTGAGCAAGGCCCTTAACCCTCATTGCTCCAGGGATATTGTGATAACCCTGAGTTCACCTTGTAAGTTGCTTTGGATGAAAGCGTCTGCTAAATGACTAAATGTAAATGTAAATGTAGAGGAGGAGGCTGAGGATGGAGCCACCAGGCAGGAGGCGGAGAAGGAGGAGGAGGAGGAGAGGAAGGCCAAAGAGGAGGTTTATGGATGTGATGAGGGGAGTGTTGGAGTGTTGTGGAGGATAATCAGGACAGGGTGAGATGGAGATGAACCACTGTGGCCTCCGTTATTAGCAACAGCAGAAAGAAACACACAATCGAACAAACACATTTGTACAGTTGATTAAAAAGCAATTAAAAATTCAGCAGCGTGGATAAAATGGAAAACACAAAGCAGAAGAAATTCCTTTTAATTTTGAAAAACTGTCTCAAAATCCCAGCGCAGCTGAAGCGATCCATTAAGACTCGATCATTCGTGAAGCTCATCTATGAGTGCTGATACATAATAATACAATTAAAATGATGCGCATTAATATGAAGAGTAAACTCCGTAGAGTAATGAGAAATACATATTCAGTAGAAATTCGTCTCCTATAGTACTTAATGCTGACATCTGTACCACAACATCAGATTAAATGTACTGGGATTTGACAAAATGCCGTCTATCATTAAATTCATATCCAAATTCCATCCATCCATCCATTATCTCCCGCTTTATCCTCTATTAGGGTTGGGGGAGGGGGAGGTTCCCCATGCTCATCCAGGGGAGAACGTTTCGGGCGCTGGGCAGATACACCCAGGACAGGCCGCCAATCTATCGCTGGGCACACCCTCACTCACTCACACAGACAGACACACTCTATATGGGGCAATTTGGAGAATTTGAGGAGAACATGAGAGGAGAACATGCTAAACCACTAAGCCACCAAATTATATATTACATAAATTATATATATATATATATATATATATATATATATATATATATATATATAATTAATTACCATAAATTAGTTAATTAATTGGGAGTTTCCATGTTCTTCCCGTGTCCACGTGGGTTTCCTCCGGGTTCTCCGGTTTCCTCCCACAGTCCAAAACCATGGATTAAGGTCAATTGAATTCTCCAAATTGCCCCATATAGATATATTTATTAAAGAACAGACTCATATAATGACCATTGAATTGTTCATCTGGGCGACATGGTGGCTTAGCGGTTGGCATGTTCTCCCCTCGCCCAGCGATAGATTGGCGCCCTGACCTGGGTGTATCTGCCCAGCGTTCGAGACGTTCTCCCCTGGATGGGCATGGGGAACCTCCCCGCGACCCTAATAGAGGATAAAGCAGAAGAAAATGAATGAATGGATGGATTTGTGAATTAAAGGTGAATCCAGGCATACAGGCGATGTAATGGCTCTCTGATGTGAGGTCTCTGTGATAGTTTCCCAACCCCCCGGTCCGCTAGTTGGCGTAGGACACGCAAACAAGGTTTAACCTTATCGACACAACGAAGAAGAAGTTGGCCGCTGGGTGGGAGGAGACGCGATGTGTAAGCGTGATGGCGGCCCGGAAGCGCGGCGCGGGCAGGTGGAGATGATTTGCAGATCAGCGCTTTGTGTTCCGCCTCGCTGACAGGTCGCCGTCACCCGCTCGCTGCTTTTCTTTATTTAAACTCAAACCCTGAGCTTCTTCTTTATTATGTTTTTATTATTTATCTGAAAAAAGAACGAAAAAAGCTGCGCGTGGACTCGAAAAGACGAAGCATTAAAGACGCGTCAGGCATTTAACCTTCAGCATGGAGCCGGATAATAAACATCATATCTGCTTTATTTACGTCGAATTACCGTAATTAACATTCAGTTCATTAATTCTTTTCCTGCAGATTAAATCTTATTAGAGTAACATTTGCACTTATTCAACCTACAGCTCATTGAAATATCAAAGCGATTTAAATAATAAAAGTCGTCATCATTTTTATGAAATACTTATATATCGTCTTTTTTTTAATTATATTATATTTTGTGGTGATTTTATTTGAATTATCGACAGAAATGAATAATTAATAATCAGTGTATTGTTTTATTTTATTATTTTATTGACCTAGGTTCAGCCTGGAGGACGTTTCAGTGATGAGGTCTCATGTTTAGAGTCTCAGTCCAGCAGGGAGGTATAAACATTCATTTATTCATTCATTCATTTTCTTCTGCTTTATCCTCTATTAGGGTGGCGGGGGGGAGAAAGTTTCGGGCGCTGGGCAGATACACCCAGGACAGAACACCAATCCATCACTGGGCACACACTCCCTCACACAGACACTCTATATGGGGCAATTTGGAGAACTCAATTGACCTTGATCCATGTTTTTGGACTGTGGGAGAAAACCGGAGAACCCGGAGGAAGCCCATGCGGACACGGGGAGAACATGGAAACTCCACCCAGATAGGGATTCAAACCAGGAATCCCTAGTGCTGAGAGGAGAACATGCCAACCACTAAGCCATTATGCCGCTTCTTTTATATTATATTATATTTTATGGTGATTTCATTTGAACTATCGACAGAAATGATAATTAATTAATAATCAATGTATTGTTTTTTTTATTATTTTTATTGACCTAGGTTCAGCCTGGAGGACGTTTCGGTGATGAGGTCCCACCTGAGGTCTCATGTTTAGAGCCTCAGTTCAGCAGGGAGGTATAAACATGAGCTTGGGATTTTGCTGACATGCTGCAGTGGATCTGTGATGATTTTATTAAATGTTGTGGTTTGCTGTTCTTCAGGTGGCAGAGTTTAGGTGGCTGATCGTGGCGCGCTCATCTGCTGCAATGCTGTCCGCTGATGCTGCAAGAGATCTTCAGGTTAAAGAGAGAAAGTACAAACGGAATCTCAGTCACAGTTTGGCTGGTGCCCTCGCTGCAGACTTGAACCGGTAACGCTGAAATCTGTGCAGTTCCACTGATCTATCACTACAACCACTGGTCATTAGTGGAGTTGTAGTAATAGATCAGTGGTTAGTGATTAGTTAGGGTTACCTGTGTGGTTGTGATCTACTGTAATTAGGTTAAAGTGTTAGGTTTCTATGGTTATGGATAATGGATATCTGTGTCTTTATGGGTTGCCCGTGTGGCTGTGGGTTGCCCGTGTGGCTGTGGGTTGCCCGTATGGGTTGCCCATGCGGCCATGAGTGGCCTGCGCGGTCGAGGTTTGTCCGTGGGGCCGTGGGTTGCCCATGCGGCGTGGGTTGCCCGTGTGGCCGTGGGTGGCCTGTGTGGCCGTGGGTGGCCCGTGGGGCGGTGGGTGGCCCATGGGGCGGTGGGTGGCCCGTCAGGCGGTGGGTGGTCCATGTGGTGGTGGGTGGCCGGTCCAGCCGTGGGTTGCCCGTGCGGCCGTGGGTTTGCCTGTGGGGCGGTGGGTGGTCCATGTGGCGGTGGGTGGCCAGTCTGGCTGTGGGTGGTCCGTGGGGCTGTGGGCAGTCTGCGTGGTTATTATAAGGTTATGGGTAGTTTGTGTGGTTTTGAGTAATCCACGTGGTTATGGGTCGGCCGTGTGGTTATGGTTGTCTATGTTAATCTGTAGGGTTATGGTTATCCATGGTTATGGGGAGTCTGGGTGGTTATGGTTTGGTTATGGTTGTCTATGTTAATCTGTGTGGTTATGGTGTGATTATGGGGAGTCTGGGTGGTTATGGTGTGATTATGGGGAGTCTGGGTGGTTATGGTGTGGTTATGGTTGTCTATGTTAATCCGTGTGGTTATGGTTATCCATGTTAATCTGTGTGGTTATGGGGAGTCTGGGTGGTTATGGTGTGGTTATGGTTATCCATGTTAATCTGTGTGGTTATGGGGAGTCTGGGTGGTTATGGTGTGGTTATGGGGAGTCTGGGTGGTTATGATGTGATTATGGAGAGTCTGGGTGGTTATGGTTTGGTAATGGTTATCCATGTTAATCTGTGTGGTTATGGTTATCCATGTTAATCTGTGTGGTTATGGGGAGTCTGGGTGGTTATGGTGTGGTTATGGGGAGTCTGGGTGGTTATGGTTTGGTAATGGTTATCCATGTTAATCTGTGTGGTTATGGGGAGTCTGGGTGGTTATGGTGTGGTTATGGGGGTCTGGGTGTTTATGGGTCAGCTGAGCGGGTAAGGTTCCTGTGATTGTTATGGTTGTTGGTGAGGTTGTTATCCTGATCATGGTTGTAGGTGTTGATCGCAGGCACCTGCCGTGTTAAACCTTTTCTGTGGGTTCAGGTTGCTGTCGGAGGAGCAAGAGCTGGATTTTACTCTGTGTCTGAGCTCCGGTGTTCAGATCAGAGCCCATAAGGCGGTGCTGCAAGCTCGACTTCCTCATCTCCTTCAGGGACATCCAGCCAACGCTTCACTCCACCATCTACCAGAAGAAGATCCTTCAGTGGTGAGAGAGCTCCTGCGGTACGTTCTCTAATGTGTCCTCCATCTGCTTAATGATTAATCATTATTTTATTTAGTAGCTTTTTCATTCATCCATCCATTATCTTCCGCTTTATCCTCTATCAGGGTTGCGGGGGGGGTTCCTCATGCCCATCCAGTGGAAAACGTTTCGGGCGCTGGGCAGATACACCCAGGACAGGGTGCCAATCCATCACTGGGCACACACTCACTCCCCGCACACTCCATATGGGGCAATTTGGAGAATTCAATTGACCTTGATCCATGTTTTTGGACTGTGGGAGGAAACCGGAGAACCCGGAGGAAACCCACACGGACACGGGGAGAACATGGAAACTTCACCCAGATGGGGATCGGGAATCCCTAGTGCTGAGAGGAGAACATGCCAACCACTAAACCACTGTGCCACCCGTTTTTAAAACAATAATTACTAATTATGTAAAATAATGTTTAGTTTGCATATGGGAAGTTAGGCTAATGTTTCAGAATCTTCCTTTTGAGTGTGTCTCTGTGTTTGTTTGTTTCTCACTGTGTGTGTGTGTGTGTGTGTGTGTGTGTGTGTGTGTGTGTGTGTGTGTTTGTTGATTCACAGGAAAGCGTACTCAGGGGAGTCTTCCCTTCAGAGACATGCACACATCTCCAATGGCAGCGTGACCGAGGAAGAGGACGGAGAACTTCATCCAGGTGAGAGAAAAGACAACACAGCATTGATTTCCAGATCATTCTGTTCAAACTCACAGCCCTGAATCTGCAAAGTGTATTAAACCGTAACCGGAAAATAAATCCCATCACATCAGAACATGTTTAACGTTCCAAAAAACTTCAGTCCTTAATCAATGTGTAGAAGTTTAAAGACTAAAGATAAGAAATGGTTCATAACTCGGCTGTTTTTTTTTTATTTTATTTTTTACAAACCTGATAATGATTACACCCGACAACCTGAGATTTACACCAAAAATTAAATCTGATAATAAAACCCATAAATCCTGAAAATGAACCTGATCTAATCAGATAATAAAGCTTATAACGCACGGTCTGATTTTAAGACCAATAACAAACCTCATAAAACCTAATAATTATCTGCATTATTATTATGTATTATCTAGAACCTGAACAAAACCTGATAATAAACCTGACAGTAATATTGATGATTCATCTGATTTAAGCTGAATAAACTCCAATATTAGAAATAAACTCGATAATGAAAATAATCCACCTGGTATTCATTCATTCATTCATTATCTTCCACTTTATCCTCTATTAGAGTCGCGGGGGGGGGGGGGCTCCCCATGCCCATCCAGGGGAGAACGTTTCGGGTGCTGGGCAGATACACCCAGGACAGGGCGCCAACCTATCGCTGGGCACACACTCACTCGCTCACACAGACATGCACGAATACACACTCTATATGGGGCAATTTGAAGAATTCAATTGACCTTGCTCCATGTTTTTGGACTGTGGGAGGAAACCGGAGAACCCGGAGGAAACCCACGCGGACACGGGGAGAACATGGAAACTCCACCCAGATGGGGATTCGAACCGGGAATCCCTAGTGCTGAGAGGAGAACATGCTAAACACTAAGCCAACGTGCCGCCCCCACCTGATATAACTTTTTTAAATTTAATAAAAAACTACTAATGGAGTTGATAATAAACCTAAAAAAAATATATATATAAATATAGAGAGAGAGAGAGATGTATATTAATTGCGGCACAGTGGCTTAGTGGTTGGCATGTTCTCCTCTCAGCACTAGGGATTCCCGGTTCGAATCCCCATCTGGGTGAAGTTTCCATGTTCTCCCCGTGTCCGCATGGGTTTCCTCCGGGTTCTCTGGTTTCCTCCCACAGTCCAAAAACATGGATCAAGGTCAATTGAATTCTCCAAATTGCCCCATATAGAGTGTGTCTGTGTGAGTGAGTGTGTGCCCAGCGATAGATTGGCGCCTGTCCTGAGTGTATCTGGCCAGCGCCCGAAACGTTTTCACCTGGATGGGCATGGGGAACCCCCCGCGACCCTAATAGAGGATAAAGTGGAAGATAATGAATGGATGGATATATATTAATGAAACCTGAATTCTCTCCTCAGGTTCTGTGCAGTTAGAACCTGCCTCCGGTTTGGGAGCTGATCTTCTGGCTCTGTATGAGGGAGGTGTGGGCTGCGACATTAACATCCAGGTGGGCGAGCGAGTCTTCTCAGCTCACAGGTAAAAAGCACTATGGCATTAAGACTTATAAAAGCATGCACCATACACACACACACACACACACACACACACCGATGCATCTATTTTATTTGTGGTATTACGCAGCCATTTTACAGACATATTGTTAAGAGGATCCTGTTTATAATAAAGTTATTTGTATTTATGTGGCATTATTTAGATACTGTTTAGATAGATATTGTTTAGTTTAAAACATACTACATACTCCATCCATCCATTATCTTCAGCTTTATCCTCTATCAGGGTCGCGGGGGGATCCCCATGCCCATCCAGGGGAGAACGTTTCGGGCGCTGGGCAGATACACCCAGGACAGGACACCAATCTATCGCTGGGCACACACTCACTCACACAGACATGCTCTGTATGGGGCAATTTGGAGAACTCAATTGACTTGATCCATGTTTTTGGACTGTGGGAGGAAACCGGAGAACCCGAAGGAAACCCACGTGGACACGGGGAGATTTGGATTAGAACCGGTAATCCCTAGTGCTGAGAGAAGAACATGCCAATCACTAAGCCACCGTGCCACCCGCATACTACATACTGCATATTTTTATGTGTGAGTGCTGTATTTTTTTTTTTGTGTAGAGTTAATATGTTCAAATTTTTTGTGTGTGCATACAGAGCAGTTCTGTGTGCACGCTCGCAGTATTTCAGAGCGATGCTATGTGGAAGTTGGATGGAAAGCTCACGATCATGCCTCACACTGCAGGGGTATGTCACCTATCATATACACACTGCAGGGGTACGTCACCTATCATATACACACATATACACATGGTCAGAGTCCACATGTGTTTGTGTGTGTGTGTGTTTAGTTTGGGTCCAGATGAGATGGAACTTCTTCTGCACTTCATGTACGGAGCAATAATAGACCTCCCCCCAGGCACTAATGTGAGGTGGGTTTACAAAACCGTTATCTTCCCTGGTGCTGATGCTGATAATGATGCTGATAAAGATGCTGATGGAGATTCTACATGTTGCTGATGCTGATGGTTTAATTGCTGCAGGTTGTTATTGAGGTATAATGATGGCCATGAGGATGCTGATGTTCTGTTGCTCTTGGTACTCAGTCAGGTCGTGTTGGCTGCGGACATGCTGGGTTTGGAGGGACTGAAGGATGTTGGAGAAATGGTTCTGATTCGAGATTACTGTCGCTTCTTTCCGAAGGTAACATTTGATTTCGTGTTTAATTGGACTGTTTAATATGGGATGGGGGTTACTAGCTTATGTACAAGTTAAATTAGACCAGCAACTTGTATGAACCATGTGTACACTAATACCAATAATAAAAAGCTCAGTCCATAACCCATCCTTCTAACCCACAGTGACCAGCAGACAATGCTGAAGATAGTAACGCTTGTTGTATAGTGTACTAAATGAATAATGTATAACGTTGTGGTTGCAGCCTGGGGAAGGAGTCCAGAAGAGCATCCTCGAGTGTCTCGCCATCAGCCATTCCATCAGCCTGCACAACCTCTACACCTCCTGTATCAGGTGCATCATCCATATATTGTTTTGAGGTGGGAAGTGACACATGGCAGATTTAA
>JAFMOD010000303.1:46897-51897 GCA_019802435.1 Corydoras maculifer | reverse complement strand
GCCCTCGAACCCTCAAGACGCCATATGCACCATCTCCTTCTACAAATAGAGCGGTGGCCAAAAACATGAAGTCTGAAAGTTTGGGATCCAGTCCTGGCCCCAAAACAAAATCTGGTGCCAGCAGTTTAAGCCAATCCAATAGCAGCAGCCCAGCTAAAAGGAAAGCGGTGTCCTCGGCTCGGGCTGCGCTAAATGACGGCCATGACTCGGGAACCCCGGGTGAAAACTCACCGCTTAATGGCAGCGCTAAAAATTCCACACAAGAAAAGCGGTTAGGAACAAGCACCAGGCTCAAGACGAGCACGAGCGGCACGACCGGAGCGGGACGTACAGCGAAAGCCCCCAAGGTCACGGCATCAGGAAAGGACCCGGTGCATGGGTCCACCAGAACCGCCCTGAGTGCCCCAAGCACAACCTCCCCAACAAGCAGCGCGTCTCCGCAGGGGAGGACCAGTGGTGTCCAGTCTACCAACAACCCAGGTTTTTATTCATCACCACTGTCTGTACAATACTCTTCATCACCACAGTCTGTCGATACTCTTCATCACCACAGTCTGTACTCTACTATACTCCTCATCACCACAGTCTGTACTCTACTATACTCTTCATCACCACAGTCTGTGCTATACTCTTCATCACCACAGTCTGTACTATACTCTTCATCACCACAGTCTGTACTCTACTATACTCCTCATCACCACAGTCTGTGCTATACTCTTCATCACCACAGTCTGTACTATACTCTTCATCACCACAGTTTGTACTATACTATACTCTACTATACTCTTCATCACCCAGTCTGTACTATACTCTTCATCACCACAGTCTGTACTATACACTTAATCACCACAGTCTGTACTATACACTTAATCACCACAGTCTGTACTATACTATACTCTACTATTCATCACCGCAGTCTGTACTATGCTCTTCATCACCGCAGTCTGTACTATGCTCTTCATCACCGCAGTCTGTACTATGCTCCTTCCTAAGCTTCTTCATCACAGTTTGGATGTGTCATATATTTTTATTACTGTACTTCACCCCATTTGTGTATTTAAAACTCAAATATTTAGTTCCGCTCGGTTTGGGTGTAGTGTGTATGTGTGTGTGTGAAATGGAATTAAGCTTCTTAACTGCTCAATTTGTTCTGCTGACTAAAGTTCAGATACAGTTTAACTTAATCAGCTTTAGGAGTTTGTGTGTGTGTGTGTGTGTGTGTGTGTGTGTGTGTGTGTGTGTGTGTGAGAGAGAGAGAGAGGGGGTAATTGATTGTAAATGTTTGTAATTAGTGATGTATTATACGCTTTTCTATGTGTGTGTGTGATATCAGTTGTGTGTGTGTGGTGCATATGTATGTTTCTCAATGTGTATATAAAATGTGTATGTTGGGGTATGTGTGTGTGTGTGTGTGTGTTTTGTTACAAAAAGGTATATCATTCAGAACAGTGTTTAATCGTATTGTTTGTGTTGTTTTTTTTTTTGTGGTTCTTCATCTCCAGTGCTGAGGTCCAACCCTCAGTCTAAAGCATCAGCAAGAACTGCAGTGAACAAGACTGTTCCAAAATCAGAACCACAAACCAGCAGGTGAGCAGCACACCTCAAACACGGGGACCTGCAGGTGGTGCTTTTGAGAGTTAATAACATCCTACATTTACATATATAAATTCGGTCCTTTATTGGACGCTTTTATCCAAAGCGACTTACAAGGTGAGCACAGGGTTCATCACAACATCCCTGGAGCAATGAGGGTTAAGGGTCTTGCTCAAGGACCCACTTTGGTAACTTCAGTGGACCTGGGATTTGAACCCCCGACCTTCAGATTGATAGCCCAACGCCCTGACCACTGAGCTACCGCGCCCCTATCATCAACATCTATTATCTTCCGCTTTATCCTCTATTAGGGTCGCGGGGGGGTCCCCATGCCCATCCAAGGGAGAACGTTTCGGGCGCTGGACAGATACACCCAGGACAGGACACCAATCTATCGACACACACTCACACACTCACACACACACACACACACACACAGACACACACACAAACACACTCTACATGGGGCAATTTGGAGAACTCAATTGACCTTGATCCATGTTTTTGGACTGTGGGAGGAAACCGGAGGAAACCCACGCAGACACAGGGAGAACATGGAAACTCCACCCAGATGGGGATTCGAACCGGGAATCCCTAGTGCTGAGAGGCGAATGTGCCAACCACTGAGCTACCGTGCCCCTATCATCAACATTAACATGGTGAAGTTGCGAGTTTGGAATCGTCTTGGCTTCTTTTCTTGCAGCACAACGAATAAAGCGAACAGGTTCCGAAACGCAGCCAGCGGCAAACCCAGCGCCGGTTCCCCGACTGCGGCTTGCACCGAGGTCAAGAACAAGAGCAGCACCTCCGCCTCCTCCGAGGACCACGGTACGGTTTCCTCAGGTTTCACGGCACGTTCTAAATGATCTGTAGCGTTCCAGGCTCACGTTATTACATAACGCATCTCTAACCTTTTACATATACACAGTTTCATCCAAACCAGCCGCTGCGCTGAGCTTCAGGAAGGCAGAAGAAAGAGATGGCGCTAAGTTCACCAAGAAGCCCTCCAAAACCCGGGCCGAGTCTAAACCCAGCACTGAGTCTAAGCCCAGTGCCAAACCTGTTAAACCCAGCAGCGGTTCCTCCAAAACCCTTTCTGCCACGTCTAATAAAACCTGTCCCAAACCCAAAGCTCTGGTACCAACAGCCACCAAGTCCTCGTCCAAACCGATGACATCATCCAAACCCTCATCTCCTGCTGCCTCCAGAAAAGCAGCAGCGTCCGAGAAGGATTCAGAATCCAGCTCCAAAGCGCATTCCCGTCCACGGCCGAATAACGTCCCGCAGGAAGTGAAGCTGTCGGGACGGGAAGGTGGACCTATTCTGGATGAGAGTCCCACAGCTCCAGTGTGCATTCCTCCAGTACAGCCTGGTTCTCTCGAGGACCATCATGCTGATGTACCGTTTTCGGCGGCCAAGAACTGCGGTACCTCACCGGTCCCTGGTCCACGTGAAGTTAACGGTCTCGAACCCCCCTCGTCTGTAACTGAAGATGCCCGGGGGATAACATCGTGTCCCACTAATAACAGTCAGGGAAGTTCCTCTGTTCGGAACGCCACACAGGAACAGGATTGCCCCCCCAGCACACCCTGCAGCGTGGGAAGCATCGACACCCCGGTGGAGTCGTGGATCCGGTGTCGGGTCAGCCCGGAGTCCGAGACGGGCAGCGCCACCACGTCCTCCGATGATATTAAGCCACGCTCTGAAGACTATGACGCGGGAGGATCGCAGGACGATGACGGCTGCAGCCACGACCGAGCGGCGTCCAAATGTGGGACCATGCGCTGCCCGGACTTCCTGGGGCGGAGCAGCAGTGACACCAGTACACCAGAGGAGCTGAAGATGTACGAGGGTGGAGCCGGCTTGCGGGTGGAGGTAAGGCTCAGGGGCCGGGAGGCAGAGGCCACGAGCGACGAGGAAGCCGTACGCCAGCGGTGGATGGGAGGTGACAGGGCATTGATGAAAGGAGAGTCCCTGAACATCTGCACTGCAATCATGGGTCAGACGGGGCTCCTGGGCCACCAGCTGTGTTCCTCTGAGGAGGACGAGGACGAGGATTCCGATGCAGAAAGGTCCGAAGTGGAGGTTCTGCCGCCCTCTGCGGAAGTGACTCCCAATGCAGAAGGAGCGACGCAGTTCCAGGGCATCGTCAATCCCGCTTTCGAGGACGCTGCCGACCAGGAGGACGAGTTCCAGCCGGGGTCCGGCTTCAGGAGGTCCGTGCTGCTGTCCGTGGACGAGTGCGAGGAGATGGGATCCGAAGAGCCGGGGAACGGCGACGTCTTTGAGTCTCAGAACGCCGACACCAAGACCCACAACGGCATTGACAATGGGACCAGTGTCCACCACACAAGCGACACCCACGAGTCAGAACAACCCATCCAGCATCCAGACCCGAGACCTGACGCGGTCACCACGGAGCGGCGGGAGCCACAGATTCCTGCTCGGTCGGGCTTTCACTCCTCAGACAAAGAACTGATTCACGAAGCTCCTCAGGAACGTCCCGGCCACCTGGACCTGCGTCTCCCAGAGCCGTTCAGACATGCCGAGAGTAAGAGAGCGGAACTGCGATTAGACTTACCTGAAGCTCAGGTGATGGCCAGTTCACCTGTCCACCCTGTTCTGCCCCCTGCAGGTAATGTATAACATCAGAAAGCACTCCACATGCCAGGTCCTGTCTGCTCCTGAGAACCAGAACAGACACCAGCTTCCGCTGGAGCTCATGCTTCAGGTTCTGTTAGTCGTCCCAGTAGTTAAACACTGCAGATAAAACCTACCATGAGCCTCCGCTGCTTTGGTTTCCATTTTATGTTTTTTTTTTTTTTTTCAAGTCAAGTTTCGCATAGGAATATTTTTCCAGAGCCACACTTAAATAACTTAAATACAAGGGGCAGTTGTTTACACATTTTTACTTTTTATTTTTTTATTTTTTTTTAATATGCAAATGTCTAAAACACTATGATATGTTACATACACACAAAGTCCGATCGGCTGGTTGTCAGTGGGTCGGGCTGCGGGGTGTGCAATAGTGCAATAGCTGGGGGATGACAGTGTAGCCGCTCTGTTATCCCCTATTTATACCAAAAGCAGCAAGACATTCACCATGGCAGAACTAAACTTTAGACTATATACAGAATATATACAGAATATGTACAGTATCCTGTAGAAAATAAAAAGTAGCTCCTACCTGCCTCACTGCACTGCCCCCTACATTTAGTCCTGAATTTACGTCTATTTAAAATGTCAGATCAATTTGCAGATTTGTAGATGGGTGCTAGTTAGACGTTTATCCTTCTGGAGTATTCAGGGAGATCCAGGTAGAAGTTATCCAGACAGGGAAGAGTGTATGATAAATGGGAGGGAGGAGGGAGGAGTGGAATCATGTAGGAAGGAGTGATGGGGGGGGG